>MCJB01048459.1:18278-29005 GCA_002018475.1 Nicotiana obtusifolia | reverse complement strand
GGTGGTACAAGAAAATGAAGAAGTTCGCAAAGTAAAGTGCAACAAATGTGGTCGAGTCTTAAATGTTCGTCGAAAGTGGGAGTGCACATGCTGTTTAAGGAGGTATATGAGGAGTTGTCTTGAGCGTCCTCCAAATATTCGTATTTAAGTTGATTAATTTGAAGTATTATTATGCAATGAAAATTTGAAATGAAAGCCTTTGAAGTTTGATCCTTACATATAAGTTTAATACTTATAGTATAAGACTTATACTATAAGTTATATTTTTTTCATGTTCATTGTATTATCTTAGGTTCTATTTATAATTTTTCAAAGGGCTAAATTAGTAAATAATAAAAGTATTATTTTTAAAACAAAAATGCCCAAAAAAGGGATATTCTTGCAATTTAGCCATTGGGCAACAGTCAAAATGGCAGCTGCCTGTTGCCAATGGTCAAGTTTAAAAAAAATATTAAACTAGTCGTTGAACCGATCCTGGCGGGGCTGATTAATTGGTTCCAAAATGACTTGACCTTAACGGGTCGTACCGGTCTGGTTAATCGGTACCAAAATTCTACCCGACACAGGTCGGTTCCCGTCCCAACCCAGCCCTGCTCGTTCCTTACTACCTAACCAGTCTGATCCAGTCTAAAACCGATCAAGGCCGGTCCGGAACCGGCCAGCCCGGCCCGTTTGACACCTTTACTTAAAGCTAACGCCGACTGTTTTGCTTGGTCCCACCTTGACATGACAAGGATCCCACCGGAGGTAACCATTCACAAGTTGAGTTTGGACCCGAAGTTTCTTCCGGTTAAGAAGAAGAGGAGTCCACTGTTCGAGACCAAACGCGCGTTCATCAAGGATGAGGTACCAAACTTCTAAAAATAGGATCCATCCGGGAAGCTAAGTACCTGGATTCGTTAGCTAACATAGTGGTAGTACCTAAAAAGGGAAATAAACTTAGGATGTCTGTGGATTATAAAGATCTAAACAAAGCATGCCCAAAGGACTCTTTCCCTTTGCCCGACATCGATCGAATGATTGACGCGACGGCCGGGCATGAGATACTCAGTTTTCCCGATGCCTACTTTAGGTATAACCAAATTTGGATGGACCCGGTCGATCAAGAAAAGACTTCTTTCATTACGAAATTGGGCACCTACTGCTATACTGGTGCCACCTACCGACGCCTAGTAAACTGGATGTTCGAAGAATAAATAAGGAAATCAATGGAAGTTTATATTGATGATATGTTGGTCAAGTCCCTGCGAGCAGATGACCATTTGAAACACTTGCAGGAAACCTTCGACATACTAAAGAAGTACAACATGAAGCTAAACCCGGAGAAGTGTGCATTTGGGGTCGATTCGAACAAATTCCTCGGTTCATGGTATCTTATCGGGGGATAGAGATCAACCCCGACAAAATAAAGGCCATAGAGGACATCACCATAGTCGACAATGTCAAGGCGGTTCAAAGACTGACCGTAGGCGACGCCGAAATAAGGTATCCGCACCAAAAAACGTTAGCGCTCGCCTTGCTAAGCGATTCCAGGAAACTAAAATTGTACTTTCAATGCCACCCCATATGTGTCGTAACCTCTTACCCACCGAGGAATATCATGCATAAGCCCGAGCTCTCAGGCCGGCTGGCCAAATGGTCCATGGAGATTAGCGGGTACGATATCGAGTATCGACCCCGAACTGCCATAAAATCTGTTTTGGGCGACTTCACCACTGACTTTACGCCGGCCTTGATACCCTACGTCGAAAAGGAATTGTTGCTCACTTCGGGACTAATTTGGGAATTTGGACCCTATTCACGGATGGTGCCCGGAAAGGGGTCCAAACTCGGTATTGTTTTAAAACCAATTGGGGGAAGCATAATTAGACAGTCTATTAGAGATGTAAAATTAACTAACAATGAAGCCGAGTATGAAGCCATGATTGCAAGTCTAGAACTGGCTAAGAGCCTCGAGGCTGAAGTGATCGAAGCTAAATGCAACTCCCTCCTCGACGTAAATCAAGTCAACGGAACGTTCGAAGTAAAAGATGAATGGATGCGGAGGTACTTAGTTAAATTGCAGGTAACCCTATATCAATTCAAGAAATGGACTCTGCAACACTTAACTCGAGATCAAAACAATGAGGTCGATGCACTGGCCAACCTGGGGTCGTCTGGCAACTCCAATGAATTCAATTCGAGGGCAGTAGTGCAGCTAATGAATTCGGTGGTAGAAGAAGGTCACACCGTGATAAACTGAACAAGTTTGACTTGGGATTGGAGAAACAAATACATAGACTACCTGAAGATAGGAAAATTGCCATCGGATCCCAAGGAATGGAAGGCCCTGCACACCAAAGCTGCCAGGTTTAGTTTAGTCGAAGAGAAATTGTTCAGAAGTTCCTTCTTCGGCCCACCAGCTAGATGCTTAGGTCCGGGAGAGACTGAATATGCCATGAGGTAAGTTCATGAGGACACTTGCAGGAACCATTCGGGGGCAGAATCCTTATTTCGAAAGCTGATCAGAGACGGCTAAAATTTGAATGAAATGGAGAAAGATGCAAAAGACTTCGTACGAAAATGCGACGAATGTCAAAGATACGACCCAATGATTCATCAATCGAGAGAGATGCTTCACCCGATCCTATCGTCATAGCCGTTTATGAAGTGGGGAATAGATATCGTCGGTCCTCTGCCTTGGGCGCCCATTAAGGCCCAATATATCCTATTCATTACCGATTATTTTTCCAAATGGGTCGAGGCTCAAGCGTTCGAGAAGGTCGGGGAGAAGGAATTCATCGACTTCGTCTGGGATCACATAATATGTCAATTTGGGTTACCAGCTGAGATTGTTTGTGACAACGAAATATAATTCGTCGGCAGCAATGTAAGTAAGTTTTTCGAAGACCACAAGATAAAGAAGATATTCTCAATGCCTTACCATACTAGTGCGAACAGACAAGCGGAATCGATGAACAAAACTATACTCCAAAACTTGAAAAAGAGATTGACCGATCAAAGGGAAAGTGGATGGAAATCCTACCCAAAGTCTTGTGGGCATACCGTACGACTTGGAAGTCAAGTACCGAAATGACCCCGTTCTCTCTAGTCCACGAAGCGGAAACCTTGATAACAATCGAGGTAGGGGAACCTAGCCTCAAGTTCCAGTATGCTACCAAAATGTTGAACGGCGAAGCCATGGCCACGAGCATGAAATTATTGGACGAAAGGCGGGAAGCCGCCCTCGTTTGTTTGGCCGCCTAGAAGCAGCAAGTGGGAAGGTACTACAACCAAAGAGTCAATCTTTGACATTTTCACGTCGGGGAATTGGTGTTGAGAAAAGTAACACTACACGCCAGGGACCCAAATGACGGGAAACTGGGCCCGAATTGGGAAGGACCGAATAGAGTTGCCAGAACAACCAAACAAAGGCTCGTATAAACTAGAATCGGGAAATGGTGTATGACTACCGAATAAATGGAACGTGGCACATTTAAGGCGGTACTACTACTAAGGTACAAACTCAATTCCCCTTTTTAATTTCGTTATATTACAGACTAACTAATGCAGGTAGTCGGCCAAGAGTAAATGTGACTATTAGGTCTGAAAGCACGTATTGTACTCGTTTTCCCTTGAACCGATTTTGTCCCGAAGTGGATTTTCGGCAAGGTTTTTAACGAGGCAGCTGTAAAATGTGTTACCTTAGTTTTGAAGACCGGACTTAAACCGAGATTGATGATCGTTTACACCAAGTCAACAGTATCTGAGCCCTCACAAGTTTGGCCTCAAATACTGGGGCCATTACCCCTAAGTTAAGATCCTTAGCAAGGGAAAGTTTTATTAGTCAAGAATGACCATTCTCTTATGGTCCAGATCCACACTCGGGGCAGGGAACTACCTTTTACTGGCTTGAGGCTCGATCTCGGCTCGCCCACTCCCGATGGCACGTCCTTTTTTGCGACCTCCAGGTGATCAAGACCGAAGTAGTCCGCTAACGCGCTCATACCCATGCCGTCGAAAAACATTTTGAGGGCATCATCTAGGCCCGGTGACGTCTCGTTTGATTTTTCTTTATCGGCTTGAGCCTCTTCGAACATGGACTCAGTATGAGACGTCATCTCTATGATATCGATGACACCAACTACCTCCTTCGGGACAGGAGCGACTGCTTGGGAGGTCGTGGCCTCCGAATCTCCTTCCGGTTCCTAAGCTAGAGATGGATCGACCTCATAATGCCTTTTCTGGTTTCTGCTAGCTCCCCCTCGTTGTTGGTCGACTCGTGAGCAATAAACTCAAGGTTGTCATCCTCGGGGGTGATCCCTGAGCCGAAAAAGGGAATTAGGGTCAGGTGCCTTAATTTTGGTGCTCTTTTTATTGCTTCACCGGACCCGGACAGCCATCCTTTTCTTCTTCACCTCGGTATCCAGGGAGCCCAAAGATCTTCTTCTTTTTCTCCTCCTTTGTGGCAGCCCCGGGCTATCCTGAAGCGGAGGGATCGACGATCGAGGACGGATCCTCATCTTCATCCAACGGCCTAAGCTCGGTGGTCGTTAGCAAGCCTATGAGAAGGAAGAAGACTTAGCAAAAATACAATTCAAGTGTGTGAATATAATTATTTGGGAGAAAATCTCACCATGGGAATGAGCCTCCCACTTGCCCTTCAAGAGATTGCGCCATTTGCGCTCGAAGCAAGACATTCGTTTGCATATCCCCTTGATCTACTCCTTGAAGCAGGGGACTACATTAGGAACCCAGGTGACTGCTGCACAACGGTAAACACGGGCAATTAGAGAAAGAACAAAAGAAAGTTCCAAGTGCTTGAGAAGGAAAAGACTTACGGGATAAGTTTTACTTTTCGGGAACAATAGAAATTCGGGGGGAATGAGGTCTTTGGTTTTCACCCGAATGAACCTTCCCTGCCAACCTCGATCTCGATCTTCATCGATGCTCAAGAATGGAGCTTTACTTGCTCGGCAAACGAGCTTGATCAACCCCCATCGGAAGATTCGGGGACTGTAGAGACGAAGCAAATGGTCGAGAGTGATCGAGGTGCTTCACTATTGTTTACAAAGTGGAAGAGGAGGATTACGATCCTCCAAAAAGACGGGTAGATCTGTCCAAGACAGACCTTGTACCTTTTGCAGAAACCGAGGATTATAGGGTCCATCGGAGCGAGTGTGAAAGGGTTAGTGTAAATACTTAGGTACCCCTCCACGTGAGTGGTGATGTCTTCGTCGGGCTCGGGAACTACCAACTCCTTGCCCTCCCAGTTGTAGTCCACCTGAATTGTGGGGAGTGTATCCTCGGTAACGGAGCATATGTACTTCCATACTCCTTTACCCCGGTCCTGGTGACTGGAGAACTTCTCGACTTTGAAGTCATTTTTGATAGAACAGCCCCCGGGAATGAACCTCTTCAAGGGAAGCTCCAGGACCACCTCGGCATCCGTGGCCGGGTTGGAAGTTAAAGGACAGTTTGTTGAGGTACGGACTTGGAAGTTCTTGCCATCGGAATCGGGAAAATATGAAGGTTTGAAGAAAAATATGAATATTTGAAGGTGGGGATGAAGATATGAAGGTCTGGGTTGAAGATTCAAAGAAGAAATATGAAGACTTGAAGATGAAGTTATAAGGAGAAATATATGAAGATATGAAGAGGATAAAGATAAGTAAAAATTTCGAGGGTAAATGAGAGAGCTCTAGAATCGAAAAGTGAAAAATGAAAAAGGGACCAAAGTTTTTATATAGGAAAGCTAATCAATGCGTGATGTTTCGCATTCGAAGACAGTCAAATGGCGGCTAACACGTGTTCGAAGTCAGAGCGACGCGGCTAATGGGACGTTTCGTTGACCCGTCAACTCGATTGTAACTTACGAAGGAAGGAACTAGGGTTAATTTATTGCTTCCTTTCACTTCGATCTATCTGTGTACGGGTAAAACTTGGGGCAAAGTTTTCCCCGGTTCCCCAATGAGAGAACGAAGGGGAAGCATGGATCGACGTGATTATAATCGAGGCAAAAAATATCCCATATCGAGACCCAGGAAGAATGAGCGATATATCCGATATCGGATATGGTAAAGCGACGCATCTAGGACCGAGTGTAACTTCTAGACCTTGGGAGACGTAGTGAACGGTTATGCATGACAGATAGGAGGCCGTAGTATTCACCCTTAATCGGATATTACAGCGAGAAACTCGTTCAGTATTGATTATGGATCAACAATTATCGGAAGAACAAGATTTTTACCCTTTTTAGGCTTATACTAGGACTGAAATTCTCCTACTATATAAAGGGAAAGTTTTTATTTGATCTGACAAATTGTAACGCGCAATTCAGAACAATAAGAAAATTTACTTTTGTCTTCTAGCTATTGTTCAATGCATTACCTGTTTGTTCTTTTCTTTACTCACGACCAAGCTTGCACCGAAGGCCCGATCGAGAACGAACTCCGTTGTTCGATCTTTTATTTTTAAAAATTGCCTTCACTTCAAGCATGGGCGCCTTCAGTGATGGGTTAGGCAGAATCCATTCTATTCCATCAAATACCAAAAAGCAAAATTAGGAGGGGGGATTAAACCAAACCTCCATATTTCCCTAATGGAAACAGGAAGTAACATATTCTGTCAAAAAAGAGGAATGGAAGCTCTATACATGTGCACTTCCACTCCTGGCATATATGTTCAACTAACAAAAAAATTGCACTTATCATATCTTTTTCTGATACTTGGGAGATGCCATTTATCATGTTGAAACACTCCCTTCATTTCTTTCGGTAGCTGTTGGAAAGAATGAAACAAGGTGGTGTTTCTACTCATAGATGCCATTTTGGCCAGAAGGTCTGCTACTTGGTTAGCTTCCCTGTAGTAATGAGAAATCGTTAACTCGGCATTTTTTAGCAGCTGAGAAGTATCTCTGATGATTTTCCTGAGTTTCAAATTAGTAGTGTCTTCGTCCATTTTTAGTGCACCACTTTGCACCAAAGTAAGTAGCTATGGCCTCGGCTTGATTGTTGATCTCACATTGAATAGCTACAGAATAGGCCATAATTAAGTCACCGGAGTGGTTTCAAACAACTCCTCCCATTCCTGCCCTATTAATATTTGTCTTGTAACTTCCATCAGTATTAACCTTTACCCATTCCAAGAGAGGCCTCATCCAGAACACCTTCCTCCAATTAACCACTGGTTTGAGCCTCTCAATAGTGTCACACATATTAGTCCACCTGCCAGTAAGAACAATTGAAGGGAACGCATATTTTGGTGCTGCATTGATGGTCCAACCAATATGATATTTCATCTTGTTTTTACTAAAGTTTTTTTATCTCCATATTTGCAGGAAGTCCATCTTCTCCATAATTCCCTTATCACTACATGCATAATTTGAAGAATGAGATTGTGAACCTCTTTCTTAGGCTTCAGATTCCACCACTTTTTGAAGACTCTCTTAATACTCCAGTGTTGATGAGTGATTCTAAGAGGAGCTCCAATGTACTTCCATATATGTGTCGCAGCTTCACCCTCAGTGAATGAATGTTGCATGGTGTCACTGTGAGGAATATGGCAACACTAGCAGATAGAGCTATTATGATTGCCAGATTTGTTAAATCTATTGAGCACTTCATTAAATGGAAGCTTTCCTTTGTATAGTCTCCACGCCATGAAAGACATTTTAAAAGGAATGACTTTGTGCCACACTTTGTTTAAATCAAGATTCGGTCGGCTTCTCTGTCTGATTATGTTCCAAGCTAATTTGTTGGAGTAATGGCCATCTGCATTGTCTTTCCATACTGCATAGTCCTTCTCATTCTGATCACCTATGGCAATATGGATAATCTATTGAACAATGTCCTCGGGAACTACTAGCCTGAGGTTGTTGACATTCCATTAGCCATCAATAATGTAGTCCCTGACTGGGCTTTTGTAGCTTGTGTGACTTCTGTCACTATTAGGAATCAAGTTAGATAGAGCACCAATCTCCAACCAGTTATCCCACCAAAAATTTATCTCCCCCTTGTTGATCTTCCAAATCATTTTAGCTTCAACATTGTCTCTGAAAAGCATCATGTTCTTCCATAATTGAGAATCTTTGTTGGCCACTTTCTTCTTAGCGGGGTGACTTCTGCTACAATATTTAGCTTGAAGGAAGTTAGCCAACAGAGATGGTTGAGTTCTAAACCTCCACCATCTCTTAATAGCCAAGGTATTAGCAATATCTTTCATGCGTCTGATCCCTGCACCACCTTCAGACTTAGGCATACATAAGTTTTTCCATAAGCTCTAATGGTAGATATCCTTATCCCTAGTACACCCCAGAAGAACCTTGCAAAATGTTTTTCTATGAGCTTCAGAGTGCTTTTGGGAGAGCATATAGCAGATAAGATATACGTAGAGAGAGCCTGTAAAACACTTTTAATAAGCACCATTCTTCCCCCACAAGAAAGAATTTTACCCTGCCAACCTCCCAACCTTTTAACCACCTTAGTAGCCATGCCACCAAAGTAGCTAATCTTCTTTCGGACAACATAAATAAGGCAACCTAAATATGTAACAGAAAATTGTTTATCCATAAAACCTGTGCACATCCTCAATCTGTTGATTCTGTAAGCACTCGTCCTTGGTGTAGTGATAAAGAAACTTTTTCTGTCATTCACTTTCTGTCCAGAAGAATTTTCATACTTCTTGATTTGCTTCATAATAAGCTTCACCGTCTTGCTGTTTCCACTATTGAAGATTACTATGTCATCTGCATATGCCAGGTGACTAATCTTACGCCCCCTACAATTCATAGAAAAAGGAATAAAATGAGGGTTGTTATAGATATTATTCAGAGATCTGGATAATACTTCTGCAGCTAAAAGAAATAAAGATGGAGATAAAAGATCTCCCTATTTTAGTCCCTTGTGGTGATGTGAAAAATCTTTGTCTTGATCCATTGATGATGATTGAATATCATACTCCAGATATTAGATCTCCAATAATCTAATTCCATTTTGCATTAAAATCAAATTTCTGAAGAACTGCCATTATAAATGGCCCAGGACATTCGGTCGTATGCTTTGGCCATATCTAGATTCAACATAGCATTCCCTCCAGCATTTGGCTTTGTGATTCCTTGAACAATTTCTTGGGCCATCATCACATTCTTTGTAATGAGTCTACCTGCCATAAAACCACTTTGGTTATCAAATATAAGATTAGGAAGTAGCAGATTGAGTCTCTTAGATAGTATCTTAGAGATGATTTTCTTAGTTACATTGCTAAGACTAATAGGTCTCAAATATGAGAAACTTTCTGGAAACTCAACTTTTAGAATGCGGGCAAGGCAAGTATGAGTATAAAATGTGGTGAGTTGTTTTTCCCTGAGAAGTTCTAGCACAAAGTCAACAATGTCAGTTTTGGTGATGTTCCAACAAGCCTGAAAAAATCTTCCATTATAACTGTCTGGACCTGCAGAGCTCTCACAGCTCATACTAAAAATAGAATATTTGACCTCCTCCTCATTAGGTGGTCTAGTAAGATGTTCATTATTTTCATTAGTAAAAATAGAAGGGACGCGATCCAGCAATCTAAGATCCAATCTGGGGTGGCTTGTTTTAAACATTTGTTCAAAATGTTTAATAGAAGCTTTAGCAATTTTGTCTTCACCCTGAATCCATCTTCCTCTGTGATTCATGATTCTATAAATTTCCAATTTTCTTCTTCTGTCTCTAAGTACAGTGTGAAAGTACTGGCTGTTATAGTTCCTCTCCTGAAACCAATTCAGTTTAGTCTTCTGTTTAAGAAGGGAATCCTGCAAACCCATCCACCTAATGTATTATGCGTGGCCCTTATTGAGGTCGCTTCTACATGTTGGCTTCCCAAGAGCTAACATGCTCATTAGTATCACCAACAATATTCCTGGACCAATGACTAAGTCTTTTGCTTAGTGCTTTTAGTTTACACTGTAATCTCCATATTGCATTTCCCTGAACTTGCATATTTCATACTTCCTGAACCAAATCCATGAAGTCATTTTGTTTAGTCCAGAAGTTGAGGAACCTAAAGTATTTAATACAATGATGATCATCATTATGACTTTTCATAAGCAGAGCCTGTGGTCGAAACCAGTTCTCACAAGATGCTTAATGAGATTGTACTGATATTCCTGAGTCCATTGATCATTTACCAAAATTCTGTCAAGCCTTTTTCCATACTCTTTTGTTAGGTCTTTAGTTATTGCACCATGTATACATAGGCCCTACAAATCCTATGTCAGTAAGACCACAAGCCTCCATAGTACATATAAAAGCAAAGATTCTCTGTGCTCTATGAGGTTTGCCCCCAAGTTTCTCCTCTAGATCCATAATGACATTGAAGTCACCTCCCATGCACTATGGCCCATTGATGGAGTTACTTTTATTCTCTATGCAATCCCATAAATCTTTTCTTTCACCAGATGAACACTTGGTATAGACAGCGGTAACAAAGATATCAGAATCACTTCTCGGATATTTGAATCTTAAAATCATATGTTGATCATCATTGGCCATTATATATGCATTCTCCAGATGTTTCCAAAAACACCATATCTTACCATTGGTGTTGGCATTGCAATGTTAGAAACCCAGGAACCTCCTGTACCCCTCATTCTTGTTTACATTAATAAGTGGTTCACATATAGCAATGAAAACCACCTTATTAATGTTATTAAGTTAGTGTAAGTCTGTGAATTACCTTTTCGGATCTCACCCCCCTCCCCCCCCCCC
>MCJB01048459.1:0-18234 GCA_002018475.1 Nicotiana obtusifolia | reverse complement strand
CCTCTCCCCAATATTTCAGAAGATGAAATTAATCATAGAATATTTGTAGGGTTGTTTTGTTTTCCTCCTTTTCCTTTATTGGAATTGGAATACTTTTCCTTGTTCTTCTTTTCTTGTTTCTAGCTTAGATATCTCTAAGTTTGCTTGATTTTTCTCCATTTTCCTAGTTTTGTTGCTTTCTCTTTCACTATGCTCTTGCTCTTTATCATGTGTTTGCTTTGATTCTTCAGGAGTGAGGTTGATCTGTTGGATTCTGAAAGATCTGTCAGAGAGTTTTGCTTGCAATGTTCTTCTGCCACTTCCTCCTTGGATTTTTCTTGCTCCCCATACAATTCCACCACCAAGTTCAAACCTTGTTGGATTTTTTCTCTTCAGGAAGGCTACTTGACTGTTCATCTTCTGTCACAGGTTCTATAGAATTATGATCTCTCTTGTTTCCAGTATTGTCACTGTCTTCTTCATTCTTATTTCGTTCCTCTATGTTGCCGACATGATTTGGATTAAACGGGCTCTCCTCGCTAGTTATGCCATTGATATCTTCAATAGCCTCTTTTTCTTAAGGCAATTCTACTTCTTGAGAACTATCCATATCAACCAACCTAGTTTGCTTTTGTTGGTTATTGGTCTCCCTCTGTTGTTTCTGCATTTTTTATAAGGCAGGCTTGAAGACAACCGTATTATTCTTTTTTGGCATCTTTTTGGCTTTGCTCTTCTTCATTTTCTTCTTATTGATATTTCCAGCACCTTTAGCATGTGTGTCTGTGTTGGTAAGTTGCTGTTGACTTTGATAATCATTGTCGCTCTGTGTGTCGACCACCTGTTTTTGTTTCCTTTCCAAATTGTTTTGGCTGCATTGATTGTTTCCCCTTTGTAGCTCATCAGCTGACTGAGTAACTTTTTGGTTTGGCTTCTCGGCAGTGTTGTTATTCAGGTTTGAAGTTTGCATCTTCTCATGTTCATTAAGCCCAGATTGATCAAGCAAGTTCATGTCTTCATTTTTCTTTTCCTATGCTTCCCTCTTTTCATCTGCTCTCTTTTTTTTTCCAACACCCTGTAATTCACTATTGAGTGACCTAATTTTCTGCATTGTTTACAATACTGGGTATATTCTCATACTCGATCTTTTGTTCAAAACCTTTGAGTGGTGAGTTTTCATCTTTATCACCAACCCAAACATTCGTAATCAAAGATTTTAGGATATCAATTCAAACTCGAACCTTAGCCATATTTGGTCTAGTCATACCTTTAGCAGCAACATCAAGCTCCAGAGGAGTTCCGACTTCCGCGATGATTTGTCTAGCATAGTACCAATTGTGCATGTGAAAAGGCAATCCTGAGAGAAGTGCCCACACAGGAACAATTGGTAAGTCTTCCTCAGATTTGAAATCTGGAGTCCACTTCTGTAACCATATTTGCTGCCACTCAATCTCGATAACCCTTTTGTATAGAATCGTATTGAAGTCTTCATCATTCATGAAACTCAGAAAAATATTATAATTATCATAGACCCCAATCTTGACTGATCCATTTAGCGAAAATTTCTTAGGAAATCTAGATCTAATTACATCAATTTGGGAGCGAATTTTAAGGGTTCTTCCTACAATTGTTCTTCTACACTAAGATGCCATAACACCATATTAATCTTTGGATATGAAAATTACAGTAGGCATACCGTTAAGGGTAGTTCGTCGTGCGTTGAGCTGGTGTACGCGTCGGAGGGATGCCGTCCGATGGCCCCAAAGGCTGGAGCGTGAGATGCAAGTGCTGGTATGGTAAAAGGAACCGTGGGAGAGAATTCTAGACAGAGAAATTTTGTGTTGTGTTCAATTTTTCCTTTTACCAAATTTCTGTCCTTTCACTCTTCAATTTAAGATCAGGCTTGGTCATCGTATTGCGATTGGTTTGATCGTTTATTTTATCTTTAATTCATTTATCTATTATTCTTAATTATATGTTATCCTTTAAATCACGTATAAATTTAACTATTACTCATTTTTGGGGTAAACAGACATCCCGCAAACACATAACAATATAAGATACAGGTTGTAAACATCTGAAAAAGTGAACGAATATTAGAAAAATTCCTATAAAAATATGTTCATATTGAAATTATCCATGAACTTTCTCTTATCTCGAGGATAAGAGGTGTTAAAGTCTAGTATTAGCATAAGGATAAGAGGTGTTAAGGTCTAGTATTAGGCTAAAGTTTTGGAAAGCAAAAGTTATTTACATGCAATGCTACGCGAAAAGTACTCGGATACAAACTGGTTTCAAAATTGAACCGCTAGCTGCTCTAACTGGTGACTGGTGAGTAAAGTCGGACGGGAAGAGGGAGTTGGTCAAAAAGGTAATACGTACTCGGCAACAAAGGAATAACTCGAAAGTCGAAACTTTTAACACGTGCCTGTTAGATTATTTTAAGTAGTGATAGAAGTTTCCTTAGATGTGTAATTAATTACTATAGGGAGTGGGAACACAATAATTGAGGAAAATTTCCACCTGTACGTTTTCTGTTTTATTTGCTTTCTTCGTATACCTTTGCAGTCAACACAAACATTCAAGCAACTATAAAGACACAAGAATTCCTACACTTGACCATCAGATCACGTACACCAGCTGAAATCGAAAGCCCTTTAATTTGGCTCTAAGGTAAGCTTATGCTTCTTTTGGTTAGACCTTATAAATTCTCTTTTTTTTCCCCAAAGATCTAAGCAAGATACTGATTGTGATTAGAATACAGAAACAAGATCTAACCCTAAGAGAGAATTGATGATTAACGAGCCCAGCTTGCCAACAATGGATATGTCATCGGCTACATGGTGGTCTGAAATGGTATGACAATAAAATTAAAAACTCGTTCCTTTTGCTTTAAAAAGTTCTGTTATTTGATTTTATGTACCCTGTGGTAACGTTTTATTTCGAAATTAACCAATACAGGAGAGGACTAATATGAATGATCATTCCTTTATCAACAATAATCACAGCCAGATGATGACCCCATTTAACGAACTGCCTTTCAACAAGCCCTTCTCCTCTTGCAACTATGGCTACTCCAGTTCGCCATCAGCCAATACTACTACTCTAGCCACAAACCACTTTGAAAATTTGAACTACACCTCAGTCAAGACTGAGTTGGCATCTGGAACAACCCTAAACTTTTCCTCTTCAGTTTCTTTGGATTCTGATGATTTTGGTGATAGCCAAAATCTAATCCAGGCCTTGGGATTTGGTTCTGCTGATACTACTACTCACAAGAAGAGTTACAATAGGACTAGTTTGCAGGCACAAGACCACGTCATGGCAGAAAGAAAGCGAAGAGAACGCCTCACGCAGCGCTTCATAGCTTTATCTGCCCTTATCCCTAACCTCAAGAAGGTAAATCCTTTTATTTCCTCTTTTAATTTTTTATCGATCGTTCGCTACTTATATTAATCTAATCTCAATTTCTATGTGCTGAAAAAAAATAACAAATGAACATTTGATGTGGTGCTAGTGTTTCTTCATATCTTAATTCTCCACTTATTAAAAGAATTAACTTTCATAGCACTACAAATATACTGATGTTTAATATCTAATTAACTCTTTTAACAGTTGGACAAAGCATCGGTACTCGGAGATGCGATCAAATATATAAAACAACTTGAAGAACAAGTAAAAACTCTCGAGGAAAAAGCCAAGAATTGTACCGACGAATCGCCGGTTGCAGTGAAGAGAGCTCGTGTTCTCTCCAGTTATGATGACTACTCCTCGTCTTCTGATGAAAACTCCAGCATTAGCACTGACCGATCATTTCCAGATATTGAAGTTAGAGTTTCAGACGGGAATTTTATGATTAGTATTTATTGCAAAAAGCAAACCGGGATAATAAAAGAAATATACAACGAAGTAGAGAAGCTTCATCTTTCTATCATTAGCTCCAGCGTTATGCCTTTTGGCTACAACACCACACACATGACCATTATTGCTCAGGTACTAACTTAAAATTCCTTTGATATTTATTCAAGTTTCAAACTATCAATTGCTCTAATTGCTTTATTTTAATTCTAATATTATGGCTATTTAATTTGACAGATGGATTATAAATTGAGTATGACACCAAATCATGTTGGGAACAGAATCCGTGCGGTTATGATAAAAGAAGAAGACACCACTCTTACAGCATAGAGAAGAATTTCAAGATTTTTAGAAGTTAATATAAGGTCTTTGGATATGTGGCGTTGTCAATATCCTATTAGGTGATAATGCTTGCAACAGATCTCTTTTTGCGGATCAAGATTACCTGGAAGTGGGGTACTAATGACTTGGTTTAATGTAAATGGTTTCCATAATTGTGGAGTAGTGAGGTGCTTTGGCTTTTTTGCGGGTTACAAGTTGGGACCCCGTTTTGCAATTGTCTCACGTGCTACAATTGGAGAGACTAGCTCCATCTTTTTGACAAGTCATGAAATTCCACTGACTGGTCTTGTTTTTCTTTTGTTCTTCCTTGGGGAATCTGCTACAGTCCATGAACTAGTGTTTGCCCTTTTGTGTGAACCGCTTTATGTGTACTCTTGTCTCCACGGTGTAATCAGCACATCTTTATTGGATTTTAGTGAAAAATTAAACCTCAGTCTTTACTCCGTAGTCTTTACCAATGTTCTAAAAGATTTTAGTTCTGGAAATCTGTTGGAAATACATCCCGGGGCGACCATCTCTAAACAATAGACCAATGTGTAAGTTGCAATTACTTGAAATAGATTTATAGTTGTAGAAATCACTTGAAATAAATTTGTTGTTTCTTGATTGCACAATTATTCAAATTCTTGACATTGAACATACGCCACCATACCATGATTTTCATCCCTTATCAATTTAGAAGCTGAGAGTATAGTAAATTCGTCCAAACACAATACTTATCGATATTTAAAGAAGTGAACAAATTAGCTTTAAGATCATTAATAAAAGGCAAATTAAATACATTAATATAATTAGCCTCCACGAGTTTTCCAAATTAGAGTTCCCAATGTTTAATTTTGTACAAACCTATGAATGTAAAATGCAAGGATTGAGAAAGCACCAAACACAGAGAAGGGGAAAGAAGTTCAGGCAGTATCAATAGAAGGAAATAGCAAGAATGGGGAAAATAACAAAGTGTAAATTCAGAAAGGGGATAACAAACATGAGGCTTGTAGCTCTAGTTCTTCTAGTGTTCAGACGGATATTAAAAATCTACCAGGGCTGCAGTTGGTAGTTGATTTAAATGCTTACAATGAGCTCAAGGAAACAACAAATTTAGCAGTGATATAGAAGTGAATGACATTGAGGAATCAGACAATGATCAATATACAGGAAAACATGACATCGAGAAAAGAGGAAAAAGTGAAATTAACCAGAAAGGGTGGTAGAAGACATAGACACAAAACTCATCCTTCTTAGAGAAGGAAACAAAAGGAAGATGACACCCCTCTTAGTTCTTATGATTAGTGCAATCTTCTGGAATATTAGAGGGGTAAAGTCTAAAAAGGCCATTCGCAGATTGAAAATGCTAATCGACATCAACAAAACTCAATTTTTGGCTATCTTTGAACCTTTTATTAGTAAAGAAAAGGTAGATGGCTACAGAAAATTCCTAGGATACTAATATTGTCTATCCAATAGCAATGGGCTAATTTGGTGTTTTTGGAATGCAAATAACCGTACAAATTTACTTACAAATGGAGATCAACATGCCACTATCAAGATGAAGAATGCTATTGACAATCAGAATATATTCATGACTGCAGTATATGCCAAGTGCAGCTCAGCAGAAAGAAGAGATCTTTGGAATTGTTTAGGACAAAGATAATCAGGTAGTTAATGGTCCATGGTGCATTAAGGGTGACTTCAACGTCACATTAGACCCCGAGAAGCTAGGTGGAAAGCCTCATAGAATGCATAGAAGCCTTGAGTTTCAGAATTGTATGGATAATTATGGGGTTTCTGACATTGGATTCATAGGTCCTAACTTTTCTTGGTGTAATAATAGAAGACCAAGAAAAAGAATCTCGAAAAGGCTTGACAGAGTCTTTGTTAATGATATGTGGGACCAGCTATTTCAAAATGTATGATTAGACACCTTGTGAGAATAGGCTGTGATCATAGACCTCTTCTCAGGAAGTGGCTAGGCAACAATCAGGATCATATCAAATACTTTAGATTTCTTAACTGCTGGGTGAATCAGAGAGTGTTCTTTGATATTGTAGAAGAGGTATGTAGTATAAAGGTTCAAGGAAATCCTATGTGGGTTTTGCAATCCAAACTTAAGGCTCTTAGCAGGTGATCGAGCCAGTAATCCAGGGAGGAGATTGGTGACATAAATAAAAATGTTATCAAATGGGAAGAGAAGCTTCAAACTCTAGAAGAAATAGACATTCTGGACAACTGAGAATAGACTAGAGAAGAAGTTAACAAGGTCCATGCAGAATATATTAATTAGTTGAGTATGCAAGAGTCTCTACTTAAACAAAAGTCCCAAGTTAAGTGGTTTGAAAAAGGTGATTGTAACACTAGATATTTTCATTATATTCTTTGGGAGAGAAGAAGGAAACAACGGGTGAATAGAATCAAGAATCACAAAGGAAATTGGATTAAGGGAGATAAGAAAATTTCCAAAGCTGCAGTGGAACATTTTCCGTCCATATTCAATTTACATCACCCTAATCTCAATCCTTCAAGTCTTGACTGCATCCCTAATTGTTTTTTAGAGGAAGACAATTTTATTCTGAGTGAGATACGTGATGAAACAAAGATTAAAGAGACAGTATTTAACCTATGTGCCGTTAGCACCACAGGACCAGATGGTTATAATGGAACTTTTTTTCATAAATGTTGGGGTATCAATAAGGAGGATATCATGGCCTATGTCTTGGAAATCTTCAGAGGTAAAAGCTTAGCTAAGTTCTTTTCTCATAATTGTCTGGAGTTGATTCCTAAAATTGATACACCCTTCTGTTTTTCTGATTTCATACCCATTAGTCTCTCTAACTTTACTAATAAAATTATTTCCAAAATTCTCTCTCTTAGGTTAAATCCTCTCCTTCATAAGTTGGTCTCTGTTAATCAAAGTGATTTTGTGTAAGAAAGATTGTTTACAGAAAATGTGTTACTGGCCCAAGATATTATTCAGAATATTTCTCAAGTCAACAAGAGTGGTAATATTGTGATTAAACTAGACATGGTCAAAGCCCATGATAGGATGTCTTGGCTCTTTGTTATCTCTGTCTTGAGAAGATTTGGCTAAGAACAATAGACCGATATGATACTCAATCTCATCTCTGGAGTGTGGTACTATATTATTATTAATGGGACTAGACATGGTTTTTTTCATCCTCTCAAGGCTTAAAACTGGGAGATCCTCTTTCCTCCTCCCTTTTCATTATAGCTGCAGAGGTTCCGTCCAGATCTCCTAATAATCTTCACCTCCACCACAATTTCATTCTTTTCTCTATGCCAGCTAGGGATCCTAAAATAAATCATTTAGCCTACGCCGATGATATAGTCATCTTTAGTAGCGGCCAAGTTGATTATGAAACAGATCAAGAACTATGGAAAAAAACTCAAGTCAACTTGTTAACAAGAACAAAAGTTTTTTCTTGACAGCTCCTAAGACAGCCGCCAACAGGATTAACAGAATCAGAGAGTGCTCTAGTTTTATGGACAAGTAATTCCCTTTCAATTAACTTGGTTGTCCCCTTTATGTCGGCAGAAAGAAGATTTAATACTTTGATAATATGGTTAGTTAGGTGGTTAACAGGCTTAATGGTTGGCAAGGTAAGCTACTATCATATGGTGGCAAGATTGTGTTGATAAAAAAGTATCCTCCAATCTTTGCCAATCTACACTCTTTCTGCTATGACCCCTTCCAAAAGTACGCTTAAACTTATTGAAAAATACCTTGCTAATTGTTTTTGGGGTACCAATGCTGAACATAAGAATGCCACTGGAGCTCTTGGGAAAATCTTTATATTCCTATGATGAAGGGGGCATTGGTATTAGAAGGATGGAGGACATCAGCGATACTTTGGCTACTAAAAGATGGTGGATACTAGGTCTACATCATCTCTTTAGGCTACCTTTGTGAAACAGAAATATTGCATTAGATCTCACATAGTGACTAAATTCTGGGCATCAGATAACTCTCATGCTTGGAAGCATATGCTAAAGGTGAGGCAAAATGCAGAGAAGCACATGATTTGGCAAGTTAACTCTCGAACTAGTAGTTTTTGATGGGATAATTAATCGGGCAAAGGCCCACTAGCAGATCTGGTTCCAAACTGTAACAAGAACTCCAAAATCCTTGTTAAAGATTTCATTATCATTGAACATGGAATATGAACAACCTGATGGAATTTTTACCTGGGCATATAGCCCAGCAAATTTCTACTATAGACATTGGTAATCAGGATAAAGAGGATCTACACTACTGGAATCTCACGGGAAGTGGCAAATACTCCAACAAAATTACATGGCAAATGGTAAGATCCAGCAGACCTAACCAACAATTTATTAATAAGGTTTGGCATTCTTGTATCCCTTTTTTTTAAAAAAGTTCTTATTTGGAAGATTTGGAAAGGTAAACTCCCATTTGATGAGATTATTACTAAGTTTGGAAAACAAATTATTTCTACATGTAACTGTTGTGCAAATTCTGAAAATGAAACAATGCAACATGTCTTCATTGAAGGTATGACTGCCAGTTATATTTGAAAACTATTTGGTTCCCCTCTTGGTATTAAATATCACCAACACCCAATTAAATATATGTTAAATTCTTGGTGGCAAGAAAAATCTGTTAATTTTAAACTTGTTCTTCAAATTACTCCCATTGCTATATATGTTGGGTACTTTGGAAGGAAACATGTGCTTGCAGGTATGAAATTCAAAAAAAGTTTTGTTTGTACAAATTGGAGCAACAAGTTTGTTGGACTGTGGAAGCAGCAATCTCCAAGGTCTATCCAAATTGCAAACTCACAATGCCTTGGATCCACTTTTGTGACACTCTGATGAAACTACATCCCATCCCCAAGGTCATCTTAGTGAATTGGTAGAAACTAGAGAAACGATCATTCAAACTGAACACAGATGGTAGCTTCAACAAGATAGATGGAAAGGCAGGCATGGGTGGGGTACTAAGAGATGGCAATGGCAACCTTATAATAGCATTCTCATTCCCAATTCAGTGTAGCAGTCACAATTTTGCAGAGGCTTATGCAGCATGGTTTGGAGGAAATTGGTGTATACAAAATGGCTACACAACCTTCACCATCGAGTTGGACTCTCTCCTGGTTGCAAATATGCTTAGGGAGAGGAAGGCAAACAACTACAAGATGAATAAGATTATAGAGGAGACCGTTCAGATGCTACACCAATCTAATGTACACATTACTCACTGTTATAGAGAGGATAACCAACTGGCAGACTTGCAAAAATGGCTACCAACACACAAAATGGTAGTTTCTACTTCTCGGCACAGCAGCTACCCAAAGGTGCTAAAGGGCTTATCATCTAGACAAAAATCAAATACCTAGTATTAGAACAAAATAGGACAAGTCAAACTTTTTTGTTAGTTCATTTTTTTTCCCCTCTCTGGTTGGGCATGTGAATAGGTTACTAGTGCTCTTTTTTTAAGGATAGACTATATCCTTGTGTTGTATTATAGAGGTAAGGGTTTATTTCCCCCTCTTGAACTTTCTTTTGGATGACAACTACCCAGCTAACCTGGAAATTATTTATAAAAAAAAGAAAAGGAAAAGGCAATTTCAAATACAGTCAGACATCTCTATAATAATATTTCTATATAACAATTATTTATTATAAATAATTAAAAAACACACACACACACACAAGTTCCGAACATGTGAGTTATTTTGTGCAGAGAAATCGCTAAAGTGCCTTTCTATCAAGCAAAGTTCCAATATTATAGTTTTCTTTTTAAAGCTTTCACAAATTTCTGACACTGCTTTTCTGGAGGTGCATTCGCCATTGAATTCATGCTATAAGGTATCAGGATAATTTAAGATCAGAACGCGCGGATATGGATTACGCTTTTCAAAGCCGCATCTTGCTTGGACACTCATACAAATTTAATTTGCTATCGTAAGTGGGACTAATGTCCCAAAAATCTAAAAGAACTGAATTTTTCACTCGTTGGTGGTCCAACTAGGAAATGAAAAAAACAAAAAGAAGCCGAGAACCAAGGCAACTGACATCGACTGCTTGAAAGGGAGACATTGGACAATAGAGCTGACTAGTTCCATTATATAGTAATTGTTTGTCTACTGAACTAATCGAGGCTATTCTCTGTAATAAACATTTGAAATTTGTAGTTGTATGTCGAAGTATTGTTTTTATCTTCCTTTTTAACCTTTTATCTTTTAAGTTTCAAGATACAGAACTATACAACGATTAACAGATCTATGAACAATAAATACATATATCCTTCTTGAACAACGTACCTTGTAGTACTCACAGCAACGAAATGAGAAATAATCAATATTCCAAAACTATATCATCTCAATGGGAATTGGTTATTTAATTAGCCATTCTCAGAACTTGAGAGAGGGATAGGAAAATTCACATTTTCTAATGGAAATGTTAATCCCAAACAGAAAAAGCCATACTTCCAAATGAAGTGAACTACAACGATTTGACAAGCGTGAAAAGAAAAAGACCACCGTAGTCCTTACACTTTTTAGTCCCTATTTTTTATCCTTTATACTTTGTTTACTCCATGATAATGCATCCGAAAAAGAAAAAAGAAAAAAAGAGAAAATCAAATCCCTTGCATCTTATTCTCTAGCAACCAAAGAACTCATTAAATGCTTTTTATGAGATCCGCTTTTTGTTTTTCATTTTGCTTTGCTTTTCTCCAACCACTAGTCTTTTTTTTCTTTTCTTATATTTTTTTGCTTTCTTTTACATGTCCAATTTTTTTCTGTTTCTTTTCACTTTTTGACGTATGATGTCCAGGCATCCTTTGAAAAGTCAAGTTTCATTTATAATGAGAAAATGTCGCAGCTGGTTATGGTACAGTCCTAGTATTGATGCCAAAGTCTCCAACCCATGTGCGTGATCTACAGAAAAGTACAAACAACCCAACTTTCCGGCCAAACCACAACATCAAAAGACATACAAATTTAGTTCTGTAGTTTCCAGAAAACATAAAGTCAGCTTCTATCCTCTACGCGTATTTTTGACTCCAAACCTCCTGAACTTTTGGACGTTAGCCAGTAATTTATGGTTCAAAATACCTTTGAAACGAGTTGGGATCCATATCATTTTACTAGGTTTGGTATGAACAGTGAGGTTCCTCTGCCCGTGGAATGGGGTGTAACTTTGTCTTCCCCCAATAATTAATTAATATCATAATGCTCTACTTGACAGAAGCTAACATAATATGAAGGATATATAGGCACAAGGGCATATCCAGTGTAAAGGCTATGTGTTCATCTATCTTTCGTTCATATCTTATATTTTTGTGCAAAAAAATATTAAATTTGTAAAAATATTTTATTAAATTAGATGGGATGTGTAGAATTACGAATTTAAACCCATAAAGTTCAAATTCTGAAACTGTCTCTGTACAGGCAATACGATTAATTAAGTCCAGTTAGCTGATCACTTACAGAACAATTAATTTATTAAAGCAAGCAAGTTGAACCAACTCAGTTAAGGGAACCAATGATACACCAGAAATCATGGCCAGTTTGGTGGAAGGTTGAAGAGAGATATGCTATCACTTTAATCCAACCTCTTAAAATCGTGGACTTTGTCTAAGTTGTCTGCAGCCTGTTCTCACGTTTGTTATATCCTTTGCCAACAACCCGTTCTTATCTGGTTTCGCTCGGATTCACTGATTCTTCTATCTCCATGATATGGCTGATATCGATTCCCGTTCGATCTTGATTCGCTATTGATATCTTGTTTGACTCTGTCAAGAGCTCTAACGGGATAGACGGACCCCGAATGGACCCCGAGCTGATCATCTTCGACTCTGATTTTTGATTGATACTGATTATGTATGTCAGCCTATTAACAGCCGGATCTTCTATTAAGTTCTACTTTAGTTGTTGTGAAGCCATCGAGCTTTGAATATTGAGTCCCTGAGTGAAAGCTTGAACAGCCCAATCATTAGCGACCGGCGGAAGATCCATTCGTTCCATTTAAAACCGGGACACGAACTCTCTGAGCATCTCGTTATCCTTTTGTTTGACTTTGAAAAGGTTTGATTTCCTGGTTTCGACCTTGATGGCACCTGCGTGTGCCTTCACAAAAGAATCCGCAAGCATAGCAAATGAGTCAATAGAATTAGGAGGTAAGTTGTGGTACCATATCATAGCTCCCTTTGACAGAGTCTCCCCAAATTTTTTCAACAGAACAGACTCAATCTCATCGTCCTCAAGGTCGTTCCCTTTGATAGCACATGTATACGAGGTTACATGTTCGTTCGGGTCGGTCATTCCGTTATACTTGGGTATTTCGGGCATTCGGAATTTCTTGGGGATCGACTTCGGAGCCACGCTTGGTGGAAAAGGTTTTTGCACGAACTTCCTAGAATCCAGGCCTTTTAACATCGGGGTGCTCTTGGGATTATGTCTACCCTGGAATTGTAGATCTCTACCTTTTTTGTCGTTTGCCTCGATCTTTTCCTCCCCTGATTCTATCCATTTTGTCAGCTCCTCGAGCATTTTTATAATTTCGGGGTTCGCCCCCTATTCATATTCATTCGACCTTCCTACGACTGATTCGTCCCTGCGGCTAATTTCCCGGGAAGGACCGGGCTCAACCCTGTTCGGTACGTGACTTCGGTTTTGTAACTGAGCTATCCTCGCCTGTTGAGCCTGCAACATTTCGAAGATTATTCATAGGCTGATCCCATCCCCTTCAACGTTTTTGGGTTCAAGTTACTGATCGGACTCCTTTATGAACGCTATTTTTAGGGTCGGTAGGCAGGTCCGCATCAACAGCTATGTGTGAATTAGCGTCAACACGATCTGCAATCAGGATCTCGTTACCTAGCGCTATGTTGTTATTTTCTCCTTGGTGACCGGACTCATTGTCAACATACAGAGATGCTGATTGAGAGTTTATCATTTCTGTGTTATAGCCTGGAATCAAATACACTTCAAAGAGCAAGTGTGAAGCAATGTGTGTGTTATGGAAATTTGTATCAAATAAGCACTATTATCCTTAGCCCCACGGTGGGCGCCAAACTGTTTATTCTCAAAATTAAATAACAATTGAATTTATTCACAGTTTTAAAGATATGTGATCTAATGTGATACAAAAATGAGAAACCAAATTGAAATTAAAATTAATGATAAAAAATGAATGCAAACCACACAAGTTGGGCAGTGTTGGCCTTGTAGGTTGATTACTCTTGGGCCAAGAGTCGTTGCAATCGAGGTCGGAAATAGAATAATCAGATAATAATCGCTAAAGAGACTAGTATACTACTTTTTTAATGATAAGGAATCTCTCTGTACAA
Source organism: Nicotiana obtusifolia (assembly GCA_002018475.1). Taxonomy (NCBI): domain Eukaryota; kingdom Viridiplantae; phylum Streptophyta; class Magnoliopsida; order Solanales; family Solanaceae; genus Nicotiana; species Nicotiana obtusifolia. Next base: position 4,730 of record MCJB01048459.1, on the reverse strand, counting down.
ATAAGTAGACCCCCCTTTATATAGTAGAGTAATCCTACTTTAGGTACAATTTTGTATAAGGTAAAAAATCTCCTGATTTGCTAATCAAGCGGTTCCATTGATTTGTGCCGAGATTCTCGTCGTGATGCTCGACCTGTTACGGATATTTTGGCCTTCCGTTATTTTGGTTCGATGACCTTCCCTCGAGCATGTTCGGGGTCAAGGTGGATTCTAAATCACGGGCTCCGTGTACTCGAGGACAGACATTCTAACCTCATGTTCTGCTTCGATGAAATTCGGGATCAATCTTCAACCCTTTGTGTTCGAGGCTCGATCTGCCGTGCAATAATCGAGCCCGATTTCGACCATATACAGTTTATAAGAACATGCTTTAATTTGAAGTATGTGTTCAACACGCCTCCCACGTACACGGAGGCTTGATTCTATTAAATGTGCCAAGCACGTGGAGATTTTTTTGATAATGGATTGGATGATGGTAATTCACTCAAATCCAGGACCAAAGGCGAGTTACGATTTGAAGTTATGGGTTTGAGATTTCAGTCTTTTTAAGTAATTAAATTTTAAATTAATAATTTGTACCTATTCAATTAGATTTGTTAAAACAAATATAGGGTTTGACTCAAAGTTACTAGTTCGATCGAACCCATAATTCAAAGGCTAGCTCCGCCTGTGTCCAGGACATCTATCTACTCTAATATCATGTATGTTGACGTATTATCCTCTCATTTAAAAATTTAAATATGTGAAGGAAAATATATTTTTATTCAGCGAATTATGTAATCGACAGGAGTGTTTTACAATTCGTGAATATTCTTATGCGTATATATTCCAATCGTTATACTGAAATTTTTTTAAATTTATTTTATCCAATAATATCAAGACCGACAAAGTTGTCGAATTTGCTAACTACTCCAACACTACTGGCCTGGTAAGGCTTTTGTGTTATACTTGAGTAAAGTAATTTTGTGGGTGAATTTGATCACGTTTCGTTCTTGTCACACAGTTGAAGTATATAATATTATTATTATCCCCCGGACATTAAATATTGATGTTAACCCAAGATGGACAATTAACGTGGTTGTAATAAAGTCTTATGATGCCTTCACAATAGGGATGCTTCACGTGGTTCCCTCACCATGCCTTTCAGTGTCATTTTCCTTCCTTAAGCTATAAGTAATTTTTTCTGTATTAATTTTCTTTATTCTTTCTTTATATTTATTTATTCTTCAAAGGCAGGTCAGTTATCAACACAACCTAATATCATCTACAGTTTAAAATGAGAAAACTTTGCCTTTTTAGGAAAGAAGCTTTCCTATTAAGAAATGAAACATAATTAGTATATTAAACGATATGTTAAAAAAAATGTTGGGTTCAATTAGAAAACTAGAGAAAAAAAAAGTGGGAGTTAATTACGTCATCTCATGTTCAAGCTAGCTAATTTAAGGATGATTGGTGACTTGTAGAGTAACTAAGTGTTGCTTTCGGACAGGAAATGCAATTATGCATGTCTAAAACGGCAAAAAAAATGAAATAGACATGTTCCAATCATATATGGCAAGATTGAAAGCTTGATCTAGTAAAGAAAAACACTTGTGTGTTTAAATATTTATTTCCAAACATCAGGTCGGTCGATATAAATTATTGGTATTACGTGCTAGAATAGAGAAAATCAAATTAGACATAATTTTCTATTGTTCTGACTACACCTTTAAGAAGACTGCCCGCACACAATTTAGACAATCAATTAATAGAAGAAAGATATCCAATTAGAGATATATAGCTAAATATCTAATTTTATCTTTTATCTTTTTAGCTATATATCTTCTTTTTTCTAGTTACCAAAAAAAAAAAAAGATATATAGCTAAAAAAGATAAAAAGAAAGAAATATAATTTATCTAGTTTCTTTATGGTTAGATATTGATAAATAAAATTCACCTTATGAATCCCTTAAATTTTAGGAATGAGACAACATAACCAGTTGAACTTTCTATATTTAAGGACAGTCTCTTTCCTAACTACACACACATTGACAATGGGAATAAAAGATTCAAATAGTAGTATTGAACACACGGACCGACCAAAAACCCGTCAAAATGGCGATATAAAAGCATTTAAAATTTGTTATATTCCAATTAATAGGGATATTAATGAAATTCTCACTGGTTGAAAACTTCAAATATTACTTGCTAAAAGTGAGAAAGATACCAGCTAAAGGATCCATTGGTTAATCGACACCAATTTACATTGATGAGGAGATCAAAGAAATATCAACAAAAAAAAAAAACATATTGTCTTATTAGTTATCTTTCCATTAATTTTCTCTTGAATCTTTAACTTCAATCCCCAAATGTATGTTGTTCCAGATTTTATTGTTGTTGGAAATTTGAAATGGAAATTAATAGTTAAATTTATCCATTTTGGTAAGTAAGCTAGTGGGTTAACGAACTTATGATTTAGCAAAAAATTCAATGGACTTGAATTAGAAAGGAAAAACAAACAACTTATGATGTGGACCCCCAAGTGAAAAAAAGAAAAGATAACGACAAAGCAGCCGTTAGGTATATAAATAAAGCGAGTTTCATTTTAGAGAAATAATGACGAAACAAAAATCATTATCAAAATAAAGAATTTTAATTATCAACCAACAGCAGTTGTGATTACTTTATAGAATGCCATTCATGGAAAGGAAATAAAACCACCTGTTAAATAAAACCAACATGCTAGAGACGAATGCATATCAACAAAGAAAAAGTACAAACTATATATATTATGTATAGAGTATTTTGCGGTGACGATACCCCAACGTCAACAGATGTTAGAGAGAAACCCTATAGTAAATGGGTGGTTTGAATTATTAGCATATATATTAATAAACTTTAAGTTTTGGTGGCGACAATGACAGAGTTATTGCGGCGTCAATATTTTAAGTAACACTTGCCCAAGTTCTAGAAATAAACTACAGATAATAGAGACTACAGCTCTTTCCTGTTCAAATGAAGTTGGTGAATCACAATCTTCAGAAGATCCTGACTGAAGTTTTCTGGGTTTTTTTCTTCTTTTGTATCTCCAAAAATTTCAGCTTCTTATTCAACTTGTGAAAAAGTTAAATAACTTTGGAGTGTTTCGAATGATACATTAGATTAGACCTGCCGGCCATCGTGTTGAGCGCAGGAGATTTTCTAATATATAGTCTTAGCTGCTTTAATTTTTTCGTTTTCTTAAATTGAAGCAACAATAGCCAGAAGAAACAAGCACAGCTGTAGAAAGATTAATCCTCCGCCAATTTTCTTTAGAAATATTTATTCCCCTTTGCAAATTTTGTAAAAGAAGTTTTTTGTAATTAGAATCAGTTAGTATTATTTACTTATGACTTCATTAAAATCTGCTATCTCTAGTTCATTGTTCATTTGTGCGATACTCTTTTCTTTAATTTAGGTATTTGAAAAAACTTTAACTTTAGACTTTTCATTTAATTTTTCATGACATTATTTAATATAGCTAAATAAATATCATGACATTTTAGAATAATATCAACAAGATAACAAACACAGTGTCTGAATTAAGAATATAACCTAGAGTTAATGGGTTTATTTGAATTAGCATATTAATCAATTTGTGCGATAAAAAGAGTTATTATTGCGGCGTCAATATTTTAAAATAACTTGCCCAGATCAAGAAATAAAACTAGAGCTCTTTCCTGTTCAAACCGAAGTGGGTGATCACAATCTTCAGCTGATCCTAACTGTTCTCTGAATTTTATTTTTTCCCTCTCTGGAAAAATCAGCTTTTGGAGTCTATCTTTTTAAATACAACAAACCCGCCGGCCATCGCGTTGCAGGAGATTGAGAATAACTTACATAGTTCAGCTGCTTTTTAGTTTTAATTTCTTTTCTCGTAAAGTTAAGCAACAATTCTCAGAGAAACAAGCACAGTGTTTACCCTAAAAATCGGATAATAATTAAATTTATACGTGATTTTAAGGATACGTGACCTAATTTGATACAAATAACGAGTAATACAATTGAAGTTAAAATTAAGTAATAAATTAAAAGAATGCAAACCATCTAAGCTAGACACAGTTGATCGTTGGTTGATCCTTCTTGAGCAGAGATTGATTATAATAGAAATTGAAACAAGATAATGAAATAATGATTCAAGAGAACAATCTATAACTGTCTTTATCGATAATTGGAAAAGTGCTCATACAAATAATTAAACCCCCACTACTAAAAATCAGGTAAAAAGCGACCGGAAAAAGCGACCAAAGTTGGTCCCCCTATGCCCAATAGCGACCAAAAAGCGACCAAAATGGTCTGGTCACCATTTAGTTGGTCCCTCTTCAATAGCGACCAATCTTGGTCGCCATCTAGCGACCAAAGTTGGTCGCCATTTTAAAAAAAAAATAAATTCAAATCTGCTCAATGGCGACCAAAGTTGGTCGCCAATTTGGTATTGTAAATTTTCTGTATTTCTACAATAGCGACCAAAGTTGGTCGCCATTTGAGAAATACAGAAAATTTAAAATACCAAAGTGGCGACCAAAAATGGTCGCTTATTCAGTATTTTTAAATCTCTGTATTTTCAAAATAGCGACCAACTTTGGTCGCTATTTGAGAAATACATAAAATTAAAAATACTTAAAAGCGACCAGAGGTGGTCGCCTTTGCAGATTTTAATTTATTTTTTTTTGAAAATGGCGACCAACTTTGGTCGCTATTTGCAGAATCAG
>MCJB01048458.1:109135-127594 GCA_002018475.1 Nicotiana obtusifolia | reverse complement strand
CCAGAAAGAGATTACATCACCTCACATTTACAGAGATACAATAAACTTATTGCCTTACCTGGAACCAATCCAAATTTAGTAAATACTTGCTATAATTATGGATTACTGAGCACTGTATATACCTCTACAGGAGAAGAAATAGTAAATATTACGGAAGTATATAAAGCATTCACTACCTATAAAAGAATAACTACAGGAACCTTGTTCTATATAAAATTCTATACTGCCCCAGCAGAAATACTATATGATGAGATAAAACCTATTATACAAGTTGTCAAGATTGGACTAACTAGAGAAATGATTATACCGGAGCAAATCGATGTACAGCCCGAAATACCTAAGGCGGAGATACCGGAATTCTTTGCAAATAAAAGACTTATTGGATTAGCTACTATACTCAGTGAGCTACTACATACATATTTGACAGAATCACCTATATGGACATACTATTCAAGAGAACAGACCATGATCTATTCGCACTCAAGAGAGATTAGAAGACATGACTTGGAAGATATAAGACAATGGATTAATAGTTTGATAAAACCAGAAGAAATACCAATCACCAGAGCTATCAAAAAAAAATTTATTTCAGAAGATTTATTATCACGATATTGTAAAATAATAGGACCCAAATACCAAGAACACAGATGTTCGAAATGTAATGGAGAAGATAATGTCATTCCAGAATTTAACATGGAGTGATTTCTTAGAAGCCTCTACAACTACAAACAAAGACGAAGATAAGGAAGAAGAGATACTACAAGCATTGAAGAAGGAAAACAAGTGACGGACAAAGACAATACTACACCTAACATGAAGAGGAAAAAACAAAAAGAAGGAAAAGGAGGAAAGAAGTACTGCAAATGCAATGAATGATACTACAAAGTAAAAGAAGAAGGAGACAATGAAAGTTACTGCAAAGAAGAGAAAACAAAAGAAGGAAAAGGAGGAAAGAAGAAAGAAGAAGGAAAATGAGCAAAGAAATAAATACACTGCAGGGAAAGCGACATAAAGCAAAGGAAAACGACATAAAAAAGACAGCTATGTAATAAAGCCAAAAATAGAATAGTATTTTGCTTTTTGATCTTTAATTTTCAATCGTCCAAGTGTAAAGAAAAGGACGGTTAACTTTTTTCTTTTTTGACTTTTAATTAGAACCGCCCATCTGTAAAGTTAAAGGGCACTTAGGACTTTTTGTTAATAGTTTTTTCATGTACAAATAGAAGAAGGAAGAGACGGAGGAAGTAAGCCTTCACGGGCAAAAGTTTCCTCACATCTCTCTGACCCTCTCTTTGTAAAATACATATTTAAGAAATAAACTACTTTGTTCATACATGGAGCATATATCACAAACTACTTCAGATACTACACAGGAAAATCTACCTACAAAGGTATGTTTATTTTTCATTATGAATAGCTAAACTTTTATATTCCTGATAATCTCTTAAATGTTATATTAGTTTAATCATGTTATAGTATTGTTTTACTGAACATTTTTAGTAAGTTTGCCATATGAGTAAGTAGGCTGAGAGTAGTCAAGCCAGGCTATGCCGTCCTAAGGTGGAAACCGAAAAAGGCAAGGAGGCCGTGTTAAGGGGAGTACACAGTGTTGAGGCGCTGCTAGGGTAGATGATTGAAGCCGAAAAAAGTATGGTAGTAACTAAATGAGATGTTCATTATAACTTTAATATAAGATGATAAAACTGGCATAACATATATAGAGATTAGAGGGAATAAATGTTTAGAATTAATGAAAATGATGAATGTTAGATAACAACCAACAATATAAGATACTGGTACTATATATACTTAGAAAACTTAATAATAACATTAAAGAAAAAATATTTGACTTATTAATTATGGAAGAAATAATAGAATCTACCATACAACAATGGTATGATTTTGACATACTATATAATATAGATTTATATGACTCAGATATCTATTCAGATTAATGATAAATCAAGAATATTTAGAACGTTGGATAAAAACTATGAAAAATCTAGATTTATTAGAAAAATTACTCATAGATAATATAACAAGTTATATTAGAACACAAGACATAGAATATTTAGATTTTATTAACGAGAACGTTAAAGAAATGAAGAGATTAAAACCACTAAAACATGTATACCATGAAAAAGCCTTCCCTAAAAATTAATACTTAACAGAATGAATTCCGCACCCCCAGATCAATTAGGACTTTTAAGGTTATAATGTAGGCTAAGGGACGGGTAGAATATATTTAGAAATAGTGACTAACCCTCCTAAGCACTTTAATACACTGCATTCAAAATTCAAGCACCTTTTCTTCTCAACCAATTCACTTGCCTTATACACATAGCCCTCTTTTTCAATTAAGAACTTCTATATTTCCACTAGCACAAATCAATAAGAATTGGAAGTGTTTTCTACATACTTTCACTATCATTTTTTTTCTTCTCTTTTCTTCGCACACTCCATACATTAAAGCTCATCGGCTAGTGACTGTTGATTTCAACTTTAGTGCACCAACGGGCCCTTCCATGGTTCCACTCAAAAGCTACTCCCGAATCTCTAACCTTACTTCTTTTAGTGACTAAGTGCTTTAGGAGGTAAAGGTTCAATCAAGATCAAATTAAGAACAAAATAGAGGTATGGCTTGTAATGTGGGTGCCAAAGAAAAGGTCTATAGGCTCAAAGGGGCTAGCAACGGAAATTTTTTTTTTTATATGACAATCACATCCATCATCAAGCAAGAAAATGCCTACATCATCTCCTAGATTAGCCAAACTTAAAATTTCGCTTCAATTAACACACGAGGCAAGTTCTAGACTACATAGGATAGCACATAAAATCACAAATCTTTACTCACACATTGCACATGACTCAATCGAGACGGTTCTGTTCAACTCTCAAGTCAAGCAAGCACACATAATTGATAAATTTAAGCAATATTGCACTATGTGGCATACAAATCAAACAACTGAAAAAAGGCGTCACAAAATAGGCTATTTACTTTATTTAGGCTTAACAATTCAAAATCAAATAAACGGGAAAGCAGAATGTATGTCATAGCCCAATGTGCCAGCATCAACCATGTCAATGAGTATCTCATAACAGCTCAGTTTCTTCCTAAACTACTCCTACAAAGAAATTACAGTGCCCGGTTTGAGCTACATCCTTGAAAAAGAATCGGTGCCAAAAGAAAAACCAAGGAATACTACCTAACTATCCTAAAAAATAAAAAATCTTTTTGGTGTTTTTAATCAGACTTTATCCCTCAAGCAAATTGTCCAACAGATCCATCGTCGGGAAAAGTCCGAGCTTTTTCAAATTTTTTTTTTTCATTTAAAGCAACTAATACTACACTAAACTGACTACACTAGAACTACTAAAAGAACCAAAACAAAACCAGTTTATACATAATATACAATTTCAACACATGTATTCCTCCCACCCCACACTTGAACGATGCATAGCCCTCGATGCAAGTAAAAATGTAAAACAGAGTAGGGTGAAAAGAAAAACTCCCTGTCAATCTGAGTCCAATCCCCCAGCAGTGCCGGTGTCATCAGCATCCGATCCGAAAGGCACCAAAGTCATAAGCCCTGTAGTACCATCTCCATCCTCATCCTCAGTATTTGAGCCCTTGGCAGTGTTGACGTCCTCCGATGGGTGAACGGGGCTGCCAGGTGCAATCCCCAACATCTCCTTGGACGTGCCGGACAAGTCATCGCGCAAATGCAACGCTCCTCGTCGGTAATACCGGCCCTGCTCATGAGCAAGTTCAAAGCGTTATAAAGCGGGGGTGAGTTTGGACGATGTCTCCGCTATAGATGTGATGTCCATGAGCCCTGACGGCGCCTCCACCACCTCATCATGTCTGGGATACTCTGGCACTCCGCGAAACATCATATATTGAGTCAGTAAATTGCCAAAGAAGAACCCCCGAATCCTTCACCCAAACTTGTGCGGGCCATCTCACTGAGCATGATCTCAGCGACATTAATTGGTCGGCCGGTCATCAAGGAGAAGATGAGACACACTCTAGCGCGAGTGCAATCACTGCTGTGCTCCCTCGGCATTAGTCTCGCCCGCACAAAGTTCTGCCATACCTTGGCAGTGTTGTTGAAGTCTGCGTGAACCATGGAGAGGTGTATGTTCCCCTGCTTCCGTAGCCACTTAGCATTAGAATCGACGCCACAAAGAGTGTGACGTATTAGCTCATATTTCACCCTTTGGATCAAGCGTTGGAGTCTCCTTGGGTCAGCATTCTCAACCCCCAAATAGTCACACAAATACTCCCTGCCCAGCGGCACATCCTTTCCTCGTACATGTGAAGTGCAGCTTTGATAATTCCAGTTAGCATATAGCTCTCGTACCATGCTCAGGTTTGCAGGCCTCGGGCATTCCAAGAACTTGTCCATCTTTAGAGCTCGCAGCCTGGCAACTATATCCGGGAATTTCCTCTCTAAGGCTGCGGTATTAATCCCCATCTCAGAGACGTACCGTCCCGCCGGCACGAAGTATCGATGCCAAGCAATAGCAGCATCATCAACCAAGTCCAAACAAGGCTGAGGCCTTAATGGAACTTGCTGAGATCCCTCGGCGACCTGTTTCCCCTTGGATGGCCGTGAAGAGCTTTCTCCCTGCTTGCGCTTTTTGGTCACCAGAGAGGTGGTAGAGGATTTTCCAATGCCTTTGCCTTTTCTAGTGCTATCACGAGCCATAGTATCCTGCAATACAAGTAAACATGAATGTGAGAAAGGTTCAAGACATATGCCTCAGGTTGGCATGCAAGTCATCAAATGACCCCACGCTTAAAACAGAAGGCACAAGTACAAGTGTTGCACCTCAAAACTATGGGTACTCAAGACTTCCTCATGCTACACAATAATGATTGATCATGGAAACCTGAATACTCAATAAGGTCAGCTAAAGGCATATGGTTTGCACCTTTCACAAATACTAAAGTATGCTAAATTAGGCTAACTTACAAGATTCTACAACATACAACATACAAAAGCAATGGTGTAAGAACATATTCTGCATCAAAGCCACATCCCCCAACTTGTAAAAGCATCCCTAGACACACCACATTTAGCCCAAATGCATACACAAGTGCATCCGGTTACTCAGACTTCACCGGTTCACAAAAATTTTCACTCAAGCATTTAAACAAACACAATGTGGGCATGAAGTGTGTTCTTATATTTCAACAATGGTGGAGCATGATGGCCCTCCCAATTTTCAACGAAGTAGAGGGAATTCTAGTTTACTACTTCGAATACACATGAAACACACAAATTTTGACCAAAACAACACACCCACCATAAAGGTGTCATAAGAACTACCTTAGGGAGTGGGAAACAATAATATGAAGCTATGGGGAATTGACGGTCTTGGGGATGGGAGTGTGGATAACTACTAATGAAAACACATAATAAATAGAAGAGAAGAAAAAGAACATACCTGGAGAAGGAGTGTGAGAGAGACTGAAAAATTGAAACAAAATTTCGTGAAGAAGAAGAAGAAGAAGACGCGGGCAGCAGCATTTTCGTGAAGAAGAAGAAGAATGATGTTTCTGTTTGTGTTTGTTGGTGTTTGGGTGGGTTTGGGAAAGGATATGGGTATTAGTATTAGTGTAAATGGGTATTTGGGTTGGGTTAAATGGATATGGGTTAAGAATAAAATACAAAAAATTGAAAACTTACCTGACCCCCCCAGCCGGCGCCTCGCGCCCTCCCTGGCGCTGGGGTCGTGGGGTATTCTTCCTACAGCGCCCCAGGCAGCGCCTGGCGCTAGCCTGGGCGCTGTTCACGCGATTTTTTTTTTTTTGAATAAACATCCCGATCCCCCGAGCCTTATATATACCCAATTTACACGCCCTACACCATTACATCTAATATTTCTATACCTATAAATGAAGTGCAATACTCTATCTATTCTAAAAAAAATAATAAATTAAGAAGTTAAACTAGGAAGCGATAAAAATTGGGTTGCCTCCCAACAAGCGCCTGATTTAATGTCGCGACACGATGCAGCGTCTCGCTTACTCGTCAACGAGTACCACCTTGGTCTTCTCACGATTAATCATTCCTCCCCAATAATGCTTGACTCTATGACCATTCACCAAGAATTTCCGCTCACTATTTAAAGCTCGCAGCTTGATTGCACCATAAGGATTGACTCTCACAGCCTCAAAAGGACCTGACCATCTCAATTTTAGCTTCCCAAGGAATAGCCGTAGTCTAGAATTGAATAATAACACCTGTTGTCCTGGCTCAAAGTAACACGGCTTGATATGCTTGTCATGCCATCTTTTTGTCTTTTTTTTATATAGCTTAGCATTTTCATAAGAGTGCAGCCTGAACTCATCTAACTCATTCAACTGCATAAGTCTTTTCTCGCCTGCGGCCTCAAGGTCCATGTTCAGCTTCTTAATAGCCCAATATGCCTTGTGTTCCAGTTCAACGGGTAAGTGACATGCTTTCCCATAAACCAGCTTGTAAGGGGACGCTCCAATTGGCGTTTTATATGCTGTCCTATATGCCCAGAGGGCATCTTCCAACTTTGCAACCCAATCCTTCCTATTCACACTCATCGTCTTCTCTAATATTTGCTTGATTTCTCTGTTTGACACCTCAGCTTGCCCACTTGTCTGTGGATGATATGATGTAGCAACTCTGTGGCGAACTCCATATTTAGCTAGAAGGTTATTCAACAATCGATTGCAAAAATGAGTACCTTCATCACTGATTAAATCACGTGGAGTCCCAAATCTCGAGAATATGTTCTTTTTCACAAATGCAGCTACCACCATGGCATCATTCGTTGGCAAAGCAATTGCCTCCACCCATTTTGACACGTAGTCAACTGCTAGCAAAATGTATTTGTTTCCTCTGGCCGGTGGAAATGGCCCCATAAAATCTATTCCCCACACATCAAAAAGCTTAACTTCTAGAATGTTATTTAAAGGCATCTCATGCTTCCTTGTGATTGTTCCTGTTCTCTGACATTGGTCACACTTCTTAACAAATGCATGGGCATCTTTGAATAAAGTCGGCCAAAAGAGACCGGATTGTAGCACCTTTGCAGCTGTTCTATCTCCTCCATGATGACACCTCATAAGGTGATGCGTGACAATCATACAATACTAATTCCACCTCTTTTTCAGGAATGCATCTCCTCATCAATTGATCAGCACATTGCTTAAATAAGTAGGGCTCATCCCAGTAGTAGAAGTTAACGTCATGTAAAAACCTCTTTCTAGCTTCAGATTCGATTTCGGGAGGAAGTACCCCAACTCACAAGATAATTCACATAATCTGCGTACCATGGGGGAGGGTCATGGGTTATAGCAAAAAGTTGCTCATCAGGAAATACTTCTTTAATTTGGCCACCTTCCTCTACGTGATCGTGATTTTCCAACCGTGATAGATGGTCAGCTACTTGGTTCTCTATCCTCTTTCGATCTCGTATTTCTACATCAAATTCCTGCAGCAATAAAACCCAGCGCATCAATCTAGCCTTAGATTCTTTTTTTGTAAACAAATACCTGATTGCTACATGATCGGTATGGACTATGGCTTTCGTTCCTACCAAGTATGCCCGAAATTTCTCAAAGGCCCACACTACAGCTAACAGCTCCTTCTCCATGGTGGTGTAATTCAGCTGTGCATCATCAAGAGTCTTACTCGCATAGTAGATGGAATAAAACACCTTGTCCCTAGCGCTGCCCCAATAGCAAGGTCACTCACATCACATATAAGTTCAAATGGTAAGGACCAATCAGGTGCCACGATAATGGGAGCAGTCACCAACTTCTTTTTAAGTTCTTCAAATTCCTTAAGGCAAGCATCATCAAAGTTGAAAGTTACATCTTTTTCAAGCAGCCTGCACAAAGGAGTAGCAATTTTTGAAAAATCTTTAATAAAGCGCCGATAGAAACTCGCGTGTCCCAAGAAACTCCGGACACCCTTCACTGAAATAGGTGGAGGTAATTTTTCAACCGCCTCTACCTTCGCTTTATCAACTTCAATGCTGGTCCTAGATATTTTGTGACACAACACGATGCCTTCTTGTACCATTAAATAGCAGTTTTCCCAATTCAGTACCAGAATTGTTTCTTCACAACAGGCTAGCACCTTGCTTAAATTCCTCAAGCAATCATCATAAGAGGACCCAAAGACTGAAAAATCATCCATAAACACTTCCACGAATTTTTTCACCATGTCGGTGAAAATAGCCATCATACACCTCTAGAAAGTGGCTGGTGCATTACAAAGTCCAAACGGCATTCGCTCGAAGGCGAAAGTGCCATAAGGACAAGTAAAAGTAGTCTTCTCCTAATCCTCTGGGCATATGACAATCTGATTATATCCTGAGTAGCCTTCAAGGAAGCAGTAATATTCATGCCCGGCTAACCTGTCTAGCATTTGGTCGATGAATGGAAATGGGAAGTGGTTCTTGCGAGTTGCCTTGTTGAGCCTTCTATAATCGACCCAGACTCGCCATCCCGTAACCGTGCGAGTGGGGATTAGCTCATTCTTCTCGTTCTCAACTACAGTCATTCCTCCCTTTTTGGGCACACATTGAACCAGGCTTACCCAATTGCTATCAGAAATAGGAAAAAGGATACCTGCATCGAGCAACTTGATTGCTTCCTTTTTCACCACCTCTTTCATGATGGGATTTAATCTCCTTTGCTGCTCCACATTGGGGCGGCGTCCGTCCTCTAAAAAGATTTTATGCATGCAAAATGATGGACTAATACCCTTGATGTCAGCTATAGGCCACCAAATGGCCTTTTTATACTCACGGAGGACTCTGAGCAATTTTTCTTCTTGAGTGCTGGTCAAGCTAGATGAAATAATCACTGGCAGTGTCTCAGAGTTTTCCAAATAAGCATAGTGCAGATGCGCTGGAAGTGGCTTGAGTTCTAGCCTTGGAGCCTCCTCAATAGATGGCCTGGGAAGGGTCAGAGTGACAGGCCTTTCCAATTCTTCAAATTTTTTGAACCCCTGGACATAACTGCAGGACATATCCAGTACTTGCTCAATTTCTCCCATCGTTTCATCTTCACTGTTTTCCACATCCCCAAACAATACTCGTTCAACAGGATCTACAGGGCTCATACAGGGCACTAATGAGTGGAATCACTCTCCACCACAGAGATCATGGATAATTCTTCATAGTGGGCTGGCAACCTAAGCGCTTTATAAACATTGAATACCTCTACTCGGTCACCTACTCTCATCGTCATCTTTCCTTCGCAAACATCAATAATAGCTCGGCCCGTGGCTAAGAATGGATGCCCCAAAATAAATGGGACTTCCTGATCGGGCTCGTAGTCCAGGAAAATCAAATCAGCAGGGAATATGAAAGAACCCACTTGAACTAGCACATCTTCAATCACTCCCTCAGGATGAGCAAGGGAGTGATAAGCTAACTGTAAGATAACCGTTGTTGGGCGTGGATCACCCAACCCCAACTGTCTGAACACTGATAGAGGCATCAAATTGATGCTTGCTCCAAGATCACATAAAGCTCGCCCAACAGCATGTTTACCAATCGAGATTTGGATAGTAAAACTACCTAGATCCTTCAATTTCTGAGGCAAATTACCTTGAATTCTGGAACTGCACTCCTCAGTGAGTGCCACAGTCTCGAACTCGGTTAGCCTCTTTTTATTTGCCACAATGTCCTTGATGTACTTTGCATATTTGGGTACTTCTTGTAAGATGTCAACCAATGGAATATTAATTTGCACCTGCTTCAAGATATCAAGAAACTTTTTATATACGGCATTATCTCTTAATTTCTGCAATCTTTGAGGGAATGGAGGTGGTGGCCTTGCAACCAATTGTAGGGGTTGCTCAGCCACTGCCTCTCCAGCTGGCTTCTCTGGCTCCTTAGCTTTCTCTGATGTTGATTCTATAGTGGTTGGCCTCTCATTAAAAATCACCTGTTTCCTCTTTTTAGACTGAACTTCTTCTAGTTGTCTCCCATTCCTCAATGACACGGCGTTAAGGGCCGCCCTAGGATTTGCTTCAGTGTCACTTGGATGAGCTCCAGCTGGTCTAGTGTTTTGAGCACCAGCAAGCTGTCCCATTTGACCCTCCAAATTTCTCACTGTTGTGGTGAGGGCTTGATATTCGGTCCTGAACGGTTTATTGTCAAGCAACAACTGCTTCAACAATTCAGTCCCATTCTCTTCTACCTGTTGAGGTTGCTTCTGAGGTTGATTGAAATTTCCTTGGGGTCTATAGTGATTCTGATTCGGCTGATTTCCACCCCATGAGAAGTTGGGATGATTCTTCCAATTTGGGTTACAAGTATTCCTATATTGGGCATTCTGATTCATTGGACCCCTGCTCTGCTGTCCCACATAGTATATAGATTCTGGATTCGTGAGGCACATGTCACTCATATGGTTGTCACCACATAGTTTGCAGCAAAGAGACATTGTTGTACATGTTGCATTGTCATTCTATTCATCTGGTTTGCCAATTTTGCTATCTCAGCTCCCATGGCCGAGAAGTCATCAAGCTCAATCAACCCGGCTGCCTTTTGTTTACTTGCCTTGCGTGAATCCCCATCTCCTTGCCAGTTATGATCATTAGCAGTGAAGTTATTCAGCAAGAGTTGAATTTCACTATATGGTTTCGCCATGCAACTACCTCCACAAGCTGAGTCAAGATTCATCTTTGAGGCCTCATCTAATCCATCAACAAAAGTGTGTCCCAATACCTCATCAGTCTGACAATGATGCAGGCAATCTCTGAGCAGCTTCTTGTATCTTTCCCAGGCTCGACGAAGTGTCTCTTCATCCCATTGTCCGAACCCAAGAATTTGACTCCTCAATGACTTTGTCTTCTTGGTGGGGAAAAATTTGATTAAGAATTTCCTTGCTAGATTGTCCCAAGTGTGGATTGAGTTTGCGGGATCTTTCTGCAACCATTCCTTTGCTTCCCCCAGCAGTGAAAAGGGAAAAAGTGTCAGCCTGACATAATCCTTGGAAACGTTCGGATAATTGTAGGTGTCCATAATTTCCAAGAAATTTTGAATGTGCCTTTGTGGATCTTCATGAGATAGACCCACATATTGCCTTGTGGATTGAATCAGCTGTACCATGTACTGTTTGAGTTTAAAATGCCCTGTGATCTCAGGTTTCACAATAGCCTGAGCCATATTAGCTAGATTGGGCCTTGCGGCTTCTATCATCGCACGCTCTGCATTACCTGCCATCTCTATTGGCTGTGGTTGAACTGCGATGTCCAACTCTCTTTCTATTCCAATTCTAACTTCGACCTCTTTCCTTACTCTGTGAAGTGTCCGTTCAATTTCAGGATCAAGAGGAAGGAGATTGTTTGCGCTTCTACTCCTCCGCATTCAAGAGAAGAGCCTGTGTTAACAGAAACAAGGTAAACTGATAATTAAAACTTGAACAAATAACTAATAAAAGCTTATGTCGGCAAAGTAGCTAATTTTTAAGTCCCCGACAACGGCGCCAAAAACTTGTTGCTCCCAAACGCACACGCAAGTATACGTGGCCGACAAGTAGTATAGGATTTGGAAGTCCAGATATCGTACCCGCAGGGACTTATATCAACTACTCACTAACACACCAATATTGTTATTCCGTCAAGCTAAATTCGAGTTCAAGAGTTTAATTATGCTAAACTACAATTCTAAGTAATAACTAAATTATCAAGTAACTAGTTAATTGATGTTTATTCAGTAGAGACAAGTATTCCAGGGTTGTGATCGATTTACCAATCGTATTGTGTTCGAATTAACTCTCCCTTTCATATAATTCACTTATGGTTGCTAATTAATCGATAAATGCTCTCATAGCCTTCTCCCGAAGTACTACTCAGCTATTCTCAATAAATTAACGCCTATATTCCTATGATCAATCTATTAAGAACGCATTAAGATCACGATATTTAATTAAGTACGGTGATTAGGTATATTCCTATCCTAACCACAAATCCGCTCCCCCTAAGGGTTAAGATCATGCTCTCTTCAACTCTGCTCTAATCTAAACACGGCTTTCCCAAGCATAGCATAGATAGTAAATAGAACCTAACTGCTGGCCAGACAATTAAGCAATTAAACACAGAATTGAAGAAACAATCATATGTTGGTGAACTATAATCAAGGTTAAGTTAAGCTTAAACAAAAATATTCATGGATAATCACAATCCCAGAACAATGGGTGTTAGCCACTCATAATATAATAACACAATTGCATAAGTATTGAATCAATTGGAAATACTAGAAAAAGATGAAGAAAACTAAGAATTCTCCGCTTCCTAACGATCCCGTGTGTGTTTTTCCTCCCAAGTGGCGTCCCTCCCCTCAAAAATAGGTTTATTCTTGCTTTTATACGTGTTGGGTAGGTCTAGGGCCGAAAAAACCTTGTCCCAGACGAATTTGGACAAAATCACGTCACCGGCACCCTGGGTAGCGCCAGGCGCCCACCAAGGTGAATCCATTGTATTAATTCCACTTCCTACTTGCAGTATGCTATTTATGATCTCGGCTTATGATTCAATTGCCATGTATTTAGCTATTGATCCTCAAAGTTTATGTTTTTATGTGATCACAGCATCAAAAAGAAAGTCTGAATTTTACTTTGAAAGAGAGTAAAAGGCCCAAAGATAACGTGTAGAGGAGATCGCTCACCAATAATAGGAGCGCTTTCCATGTTGCTCCCCCTGCCAGTGTGTTGGCGTCGATGAAGGTTTAAAGCCTCTTATATTATAAAGTATAAAGAAAGTCAAGATTGTTCTTGCGGAGAAAAGCCTACTTACTTGCGAAGAAAACCCCCTAGCCTTTGGACTCCATATATCTTTTGACTCTATATATGTGGGCACCTGATATCTATGAGGGTTCACCCACCCACCATTCAGTCAAGCCTTTCCAGGTCATCTTGAAAAAGGATGGATAAACTTTATCGAAAAAGGTTGTGAAAGGGTCTCGCCATAGTCTATTCCTTTGGTTTGTGTGAATCCTCTTGCCACTAACCTTGCTTTATATCTCTCAATCTCCCCACTTGGCTGGAATTGGGCGAAATGATTTTCCTTTCAGTTGATTTTATTCAACGGTTTGTAGCTTTCCTACCTTATCTTACCTTATCTGAAGTTGGACGGGATTCCTAAGTCGAATGACTGATCTCCGCACTCTTTACGGCTCGCAATCTCAAAACTAGCTGGCCTGATTAGGCTCTTCCCGAGAAACTCGGTGATCTCGAAGTTTTTCGAAGCCTGGTCAGAGTACGACTGGTTAGGGGGGCATGGGTTTTGTCCGAATGGATGAAGTCCGCTTCAGATATGAAACTTTGAGTATTGAGAGATGCTCTTGTTATTCCCAATAAGACGACTCGGTAACAGATCGCTTCATCCAAAGCGCACCCCATTAGTTCTGCTCGCCTACTCTGTATTTTCCAGCGGACAGTCATTTGTCTAAAGAGAATAGACGTATAGCAGCTCTCTCAGGAAGCCCCGCCGCACCGAATGAGGAAGCTTCTTACCCAGCTTACTTCGAAGAACACTTAGCCGGCTATTCTACCTACTTGTTCTACCTACTTGGCGGAAAGGCGGAAAGCGGCCCTCAAAGGGAGTAAGGAAGGGCTTCAACTGATCGGAACTCATACCCGGAAAGAAAATCACCGGTTGGAGCAACAAGTAGCCTAGCCACCTATTCTGAATCTGAATCCCTTGCTTTAGCGAAGGAGACAGCAAATGGATGGAAATTCTCCACTTTATGGCTGCCGCCGCTTCTATCTCCGGCGCTCTGAATATCGGGTATGATTGTTACTTTCTTGCCTTGCCCCACTCCCACCCACCTCTTCCGAAAAGACAACCTCGATCATTCATTACATATGATATATCGAGAGTGTCAAAATATGAGCACCCTTCCAAATAAAAGGCAACTGCTAGCGAGCAGGAGGACGAAATGAGGGGGAAAGATGCCTCAAATTCCATTCTGCCTCCAGTGCCACAGGTGGTGCCAGGCGCTGCCTGTGGCGCCTAGATGCTCAATTCGTCCGGTTTTGTTCGTTTTGGCTCAAATCTTGCGCGTTTCGCCCCCAATTTCTTCCGACTCATTCCTACACATAAAAACACTTCAAATTAATATAAATCATAGCATTTAACATACCATTTCACGAAACAAGATTCAACTATGAGGCGATATACATAGAAATATATATACTTTAAGCTAAACATTAGTATTCGGTATCGGTTTTGGGCCAACTAAATCTAGATTCGGCATAGAAGTTTCACATTGGAGTAAAACGTTCTCTAACAAAAGTTACTTCATACTTAAGGATTAAATTCAAAACCTCCGACTCAGAATAAAAGAGTACTTACTATTCTATCTGGATATATATCTCTTTGCATCTTTTATATATATTATTTTTCATGTGAAGGGATCAGAGAACGAACCTACTGAATTGTATAACCTAACCTATCATCTTGAATTATTTAATGTCTCCTAATATATTAAGAGCATCTCCTAAAGTTCTGTGGCTAAATCTTTTCAGTGCCAGATATTAAATTAAATTTATATCAGCTTTATTTGTTTCTTAGTTGCACATGGCTAATAGAAAATATACTTGCCTAACAAATTAATAAAAATAGCCTATTATCAATACAAAGACATTTCTCAAAAGGAGATTTATATGATTTTCTCATTGATAAAAGTCATAGTATAAAGCACAAAACACTCATAATAACCTTGTCACTATATACATATCTGATAATTTTCTGCACTATGGGAACTCTACTGAAATCGCAGTTCACATGTCTAGTATACTATATATACCGTTGTGCCTTGTTATATACTCCCTCCATTTATTTTTAATTACTAGTCACGTTTCACTTTTCGAGAGTCATTTTGATTAATCTTTGAAGCTAAATTGTATTAGATTTTTTTAATATTTTAAAATTAAAATTTAGATATCCGGAAACTATACAAAAAATACTATAATTTATAATTCGTTTCATATCAATATGATGAAAATATACATATTAAAACGTTGGTCAAAATTTATTTAGTTTGACTTTCAAAAAAGGAAACACGACAAAGTAAAAGAATACAGTAGTAGTGTAAAACTTTCGTCTTATGTCCGAGAAGAAGGAAGCTTAATAAAAAAAAATTTATTCCCAAAGGAGCTGTGTCGAATTGTGTATGGCTGGCATCTATAGGATTAAAAAACTCTATTGGCGTGATCTAAACTAGTAGTAACTTTTATACAGAGGCATGGCTCTCTGATCATTGTATATACATATCTGATCCTTTGAATACACCACCTGCCACATCTATCCATATTGAAGTCATATCATCAGGTGACGGTTGAATTGGGGGTACCATCATCAGAAGTAGGCTGCGTCTGACACCATTCATCCAAGCTTCTATGATATCCATCGTGAAATAAAAGTCATAAAGATTATATAAATAAATTAATATCAAAGCAAAATAAAAATAATCTTAAAGTTATGATCTTACGTATTGTTCCAACAGACGTGTCTCAACCCATCATTCTCTTGAACTGTTTACATATTGTTCCAATAGGCGTGTCTCAACCCATCATTCTCTTGAACCGTCTTTCTTTCTTTTCTTATGTGTCTCTGCAAAGACCTCAGCATGAGATACGGTCCCCCTTTTAACTTTTCCTACAAAATTGATAGGATATATAATTTAGAAAAAAGTTTAATTGTGTTTGAACAAAATCAAGAAAAATAAAAGTGAAAATTACCAATCTCCGTTGACGCGCAGCAAAACTCATAGATCCCCCGATGTGCAACGAGCCACCCTTTTGAGAGGTTCCGGTTGCCTTTGCTCGTTCACTCTTCTTCTTAAATGCATCACTATCCCATATTGCTAAAAAATTTATCCATGCTTCTCAAAAGGCTTCCATGCTTCTCCATTTGATGGGTGAGAGAGAACACCGGTTGGCCTTCTATGTTCATAATGTTATCTCATATGAGGAGCGGAGCTCATTAATGCATACAACCTCTTTAACCTTGGTATAAGGGGTAAGTAATGCATCGCCTTCACCGAAACCTTCTTCTTATTAGCATTTGTAACTTCCTTATATCGAGGTTAGTTACAAAACTTACAATTTTATAACGCTGCATCATCCTTATAAATAACATGCATCTTTCTCACAACAATCAATCCTCGCTGATGCAGTGTTGTAAATAGCGCTCACCTTAGTGCTAATAGCGTGAGCGCGTAGTGATGCGAGCATCCAGTGCCTTTTTTCTCTGTTGCGTTGCGTTTACAAAATAGCACTCGCCTATGCATGTGTAGCGAGAGACGACAGTGTAGCGAGAGGCAGCTGTAGCATCGATTTCTTAAAATATAAAAAAAAAAAGCGCAGCGATTAAAAGATTAAGACTCGTGATTAGGGCTTTCAAGGATTTTTTTTCTTCTTCATGCTTCAAGCAGCCGAGCAGACCAGCGATTTCTTTCTCCAAGTCAACCCACCCATAGCGATTCTTCTTTCTTTTTCATCTCTTCTGCCATTTTCTTCTTCATCCAAGTTGACCTAGCCAGGTACGCTTCTCTTCGTCTCCTTTGTTCTTCTTCTGCCATTTTTTTTTTCTTTCTTCTTTCTTTGGTCTTCTTTCTTCTTTCTCCTTTCTTTCTTTCTTCCTATTTCTTCTTCTCTTCTTTTTTTATTTTTTGCTCTGTTTTTTATCGAGCAGCATTATCTATTGAGTTTTTAATTTTTAAATTGATATATTTATTAATATATTGTTGCTATTGTCGCTTCAAATTTAATATTTTATTTTTTTATATAAATTGTCGCTTCACATCAAAAAGGCGAGCGCTTCGGTTCTCGGTTCTCGCCTCTCACCTCAGTGAAGCGGGCCCTCCTCGTTATTTGTCGCCACATGCTATCCAAAATACTACGCTGATGAAAGTCCTAACTTGGACACCAATTTCCTTGCAGTATAGAAATCTTTGGGTAAGTCAATTTTATTCAGATTTAGTTTATTCATAAGCCCAATGATAGAATCCATGCCCACTTGAGAAATAGAACTATCAGATTTGATAGTTAGTAGTCTAACTGCAACAAACACCTAGGAATGCATTAAGCCTTCATACAATGGACGACTAGCTTCCTCTAGTTGTTCATAAAAGCGCTTAGCCTCATCATTTGGTTCGGAACTTCGGATTGAGGCCCTGGGAACATCTCAAAATTATCTCTTATCATTTCATTAAATCGAGAATTTTCAAAATTATCCTATGTTCTAGGACTACCCTCACCACCAAAAGAATTATGAAAATTATGATTCTCTCCATGAACCGTCCGCACATAATAGTTTTCTATAAATCCATTCTTGTAAAGATGAAGTTCAAATACATCTGGTCTCAATAACTTGACACACTTGCATTTAACATAAGAGCACCTAATTGTCCCTTCAATAAGAAAATCATTTAGCGATTTCGCCTTAGCAATAAACCCCGCAACTCCTTCTATAAATTTCTTCCTCAATCCCGTACGATTAGAATGAGTCCTATTATACATTCATCTACGACATTCAAATTCCATCTGCATCAAAAGAAAAAACTTTTGAGATATTCTTCTAAAGGTTCCTACTTTGAATAAATGCAATACCTTCAACAAAGTGAACAAGGAACTATGGTGATATTTACACACTTTGGGTTATGGGAAATTAAACTAACTCGGCCCAATTATACAGTGTACCATCAGAATAAGAGATACTATCCTTGTTCCAATTTGTGTAACAAAATTTAACATGACATAAATAAAAAAACTTTTGAAACATAACATAAGATTTGCATGACTTAAGGGTAAATTCACTAAAGATTCTATACTATTTCAAAAAAAAAAAAATAAGAAAAACATAAAAGATTACATTGATAGTTGGGCCCCCATTTATGTTGTCCACGCCCCAGAGTGCAGGCCTGAGCGTGAGGGGGTGTGTTGAGTTGTCCCACATCGGTGTAATTTGAGGTCTTTGGTCTCCTTATATGGTCGTGGGGAATGTGTTCATACGATGATGGAGACTTTCCCGTGCTTCTAATTTATTAAAAGACCTCCTAATTGCTAAACTTAGCCATTAATACAGAAGCTAAGAGACTATATATAGTACTAGATTTCAGTGGAAGCAAGTAGTGTAGAATAAAATTATTTCCCTTGAAGTTATCAAACATTAGAAACTGCTGCATCCATAAAAGGCACTATAAGTTGTATATATTTATCAAGGGAAATTACAAACACGTTTAGGAGTTCACATGACTTTCATCTAGATCTTGCTACATGAGGCTGCTATAGAGGCAATGATAGGCGCAGAGGAGTAATTATATAGCCAAGGTATATAAGCTACACTACTTAAGCTTTTGTTCCCCTTACTTGTACTTTTCGTTTACGGTTTGCTTTTATTATGAATATAAACTTATAATTTGCCAAAAAAAAAAAAAAAAAAAACT
>MCJB01048458.1:85247-99475 GCA_002018475.1 Nicotiana obtusifolia | reverse complement strand
CTAGTGTTGACTAGTATGGCTAATTTATATATATATTGCGCCGGAACCACCCACCGAGCGCGGGTACCCAGAGGATCGGGTGACACGCCGTCACAGGGCATGACTAGTGTTGACTAGTATGACTAGCATTGCATAGCATAGCATTGCATCGCATCGCATGGCATTGCATCGCATTGCATCGCATTGCATTGCATTACATTGTATTTTTGGTGCTGTGATTAATTTGCTTACTTCACGGATTGATGTGGAATGAAATTTGAGCTACTGCTTTGTCGTGGATTGCTTAATGATTTGACATTTCCTATCTTCAGTTCTTATTTACTTTTATTACTCACTGAGTTGGAAGTACTCACATTACTCCCTGCACCTTGTGTGCAGACTCAGGCGTTAGCGGTCCCACTCAGAGGTACTGAATACTACTACTGGACCGGAGCTTCGGAGCTTACGAGGTAGCTGCTCGCGTTCGCAGCCTCGTAACTCTTTTCTTTTGTTGTTTTTGCTTCCCTCATACAATTGTACTTAAGACTATGTAATAGTTATATTATTACTAGGACTTCTCTAGTGGCTCATGACTCTGTGACACCCCGATCTGAGGGCTGTAGTCGGGATGGTATATTTATAGGTATATTTATATACATGTTTCCGACTCATTTTATTATTGACATGTTCTTGATTTCAAATTGTGTCATTTAATTGATTGACCACAAATGGGATTGGTTCGGCTTGCCTTGTCCCCACGAGAGGCGCCATCACGACCAGGTTGGGATTTTGGGTCGTGACAAGTTTTTTATGAACGTTTGAACTAATAATAGAGTAAATTCGAGAGACTCACTTGATCATTGGAAGTGAATTATCTAGAGTTAGATCCCGAATAATTATCTTGCACTTATTCTGTCAAAACCCTATCCTCTTCTATTGATAAACTTAACTGCTTATTCCTTGTTTCGATAGTCACTAGTCAATAGTTATAGATTTTAGATTTTTAGTTAAATTTTGTTATTAATCATATAAATCTCAACTGTTGATCCTCCTGGATAGCAATCAAGCTCGAAACTACGAGAACACTATTTAAATCCAATCCCTATGAACACGATATTATACTATACTATCTTTGACTAGCGATTACAATTTAAACGTGCGTTCTGCTCTTTTCAGAGACTTGCAAAACCTAAAGGATCCACACATAACTAATATGATACCACTAAATCACGAATACCTTTTTCACACTTTTGCCAAGAATGCAACCTAAACTTCTCAACATCTAACGTGGTCAATAATAAAATTTCAACTCAACAGTTCATCGTTCATGGAGTTGATATCTTATTGGCAAAACTGTTTACCAAAGCCAAAGCGTTGCTAGTCACCTCCTTCACCTTCCCTACACGATCACAGACATTCAATTTCATTGGCTCGTCATCAGTAACATCCTCAAATCCATCGGTGCAAGTGTCCTCATTAGTTAAGGCTGCACTCATCCATGTCTGAACGTTACTCATCTGAAACCTCAACGACTCGCTGGAGCCACCGAGCCTACGCATTTGACTCAATGAATCACGTATTTGGTCAACGGCGTCGCCGAAAATCGAGAAGCAATCATGGAGCGCAGCTACAACTCGTGATTGCGCTCCATAGCCACCTTCGCGGGATAGGTTGGAAAAGAAAGCTGCCGTGCGCTTGGCTTTGGCTAGGCTTACTCCGACGGCTACACGAGCTAGTCGAGCGGGGTCTTGTTGTACTGCGGTGGCATAGTGATTAAGTGATTGGTAGCAGGTGGCAGGATACATGGTAGTTTTACAATTCGAACGAATATAATCTGTGTCAGCGGAGATAAATCCAGGATTTAGAGGTTGGGGTACAGCAGCATCAGGAACGATGGCAACTGATGAAAATGCGGTAGGGTCAAGGAGAGCAAAAGAGGGGACAAGACGGAGGTGGAGGAGAACGGCGGCGAAAAGGATGCAGAAGAGGGAAAAAGGACGTGGGGTTTTCATGGTTTATTGTGTTTAGCTGTCCTTTGATTCTCATGTTTTGAGGCTGTAGTGTTTTTGGTTGAAGTATGCGAGCTGACAGATATAGGCAATTGGTCTTGAGGTAAAATGACATTTCTATCCTAAGAACCATGTGTAACGTGTTTATTGCAAAAACTGTTTGTTTTTATGTTTATTTAGATCTCCGACCTTATATGTTCTCTTGAACTTTTCTATTACTTAGCGCTCCAACCGTTTCAGTTTCAATTTAAATGATACATTTCGCTTAGCGAGAATCAAAGTGTATGAAATCTGACTAATATTTTAAAATATATATTTTTATCATATTGACATGGGAAAAGTTATAATTTATACAGTAGTATTTTTCGTATACATAATTTTTGAATATTTAAATTTTAATTTTATAATACCGAACTGAACTAATCCAATTTAGCTTCGAAGTTTAGTCAAATCGACTCTCGATAAATAAAATGTATCATCCAAATTGAAATAGATGGAGTATAGCATTCCGTTCGCTTTTCGTGCCTCCTACAAATATCATGCTTTAACTGTTAGGCAATAATTCATCCTCTTTATATAGCTACCATCCAAAATTAAGGAGACCCGTTGGGGCTAATTGTGACGCTCAAAATGGTAAGTTAAAAAGTAATTTACTTATTCAATTTAAAAGTGTTGGAGGAATCCAACAGTTACCATATTACCCACCACAAGAAGGAAGATTTTTAGAACCATATGGACCTTGCCACTAAGCTAAATTACCTTTTAATTTTGCTATTAGTTTGCCTACAATAAAATTAGTGGACAGCGTGACTTTTGTGATACATAAACATAAGAAATAACTATCAAACGCTGTGTACTTTTGACCTTTGGATGACAAACGAAAAATGCGTGCCTATAAGAGAGAAAAATTACATATAACTGTTGATCTTGTGACATCCAACAAGAACTTTTTCAGCATTTCGGCGACAAGATATGATTTATATGGACAATATGTTTTACCTACAAAGCTAAAACCAAATTTTGTCAATCATGACATTTCCAATGTGTTATTAGTCTTTTTCTTTTGGGTACTTGAAAGACGTTTTATGTACTTTTCTAATATTAAAATTATTCTGGAAATTAATTTAATGACTGAAAATGAAAGCACTTATTTCCGACTTATTATTAGATGAAGGAGTCCGCTCAATTCTTGAGAGATGTTATATCGCTCTAATCCGCTTTAAAATATGCTTTATTAAACAAGTAATATAAGAACATTGCTATTATTAGTGGCTCTAATTATTTTTTTAATGCTTCAGTTTTGGTAAATAACTAACACGTGGAGTTAGTTACATTGTCATTGTTTTAATAAATTCGCGAATTCTTTTATATACTACTAAATTTTGGAGTATAGTTTTTCGTAGTATTAAAAACTAACTGACTTGTGTTTTACTTAAATCCAACTTTTTGCCATCAATTCTTAACTTTAAGGACGTACAATGGAATCTTAAAGAAATAATTATCATCTTTTCCTATTTTTTAGTCTTTTTTTCCCTCAGAATGGGTGGTTAGTTAGATGTTTGGTCGGAATGCAATGAGCTTGTTGTCGAAATACAATTATAGAAGAATAGTTTATTTCAAATTAATAAAAAAGAAATACTATGAAATGCTATCCAATCACCTCTCTTCTTTTATATTAAAAAAGTTATCACTTCGAAGCGTGCAATTTGTTGGTGCAACTTTAAATTGGGTCCCTCATAAACCCATGCTTGCTTGCTTCTGAGTTCTAAATATGGCAGTTTCAAGATACAAACATTTTCAATGGGTCGAATAATAGAAGTTAGCTAGACTGAATCAAGCTCAAGCTGAATAATCACTTAATAAATAGAAGAGATCAGATAAGTGAAACTTGTTCTAATGGTAAATCATATTTATCACCAATTCAAAGATGCCTTAATATTATTGAAAAAGATTAATTTGAATCAAAGTTCGAAGAGATGTAACATCATGCTTTTCATGTAACATTTGTGTGTATATATAAGTGATTATATTATTGACTGGTGAAACAAAAATTATACATGTTGAAAAATTGCTGTGTTCTTATTGATTTTTTCATATAGGAAACTCCTACCGATATCACTAAACTATCGTCTTTGGTACAGGTTTGTGTTTGTTTTGTTTGTGGTATCTTTATTTTCCTAAGCCATCCTACAAAAATATGAGGTTCTTGTGGGTTTGAGTGTCTTGGCAATTTAGGTTACAAAAATAGGTTGCTCTATCTATTGCAAAAGCTGAGCTTATTACTACTCTAGATAAAGAAATTTTATGGAAACTTGAATTTGCTCAAGAAAGATATTTATTTTATTGCAACAGTGAAAGAGTTATTCATCTTGGCAACAATTTTATATTTTATGGTAGATCAAACTGATGTGACATAAACTGTTGCTAATGAGGCATAATTTTTGATCGAAAAATTTCTGAGATAAGTTTTCCTATAAAGTAGGAGTTATGAAGTATTTTTTAAGTTAGACACAATGAAGTAGCGTAAATTGTTGTCCATGGGACATAAGTTGTAGTTCTTCGAGCTAAATTTTGCCTTTGATGCAGGAGTTATACAATATCTCATAAGGTGGACACATGGAGGTATAAATTGTTGCTCATGGGACACAAATTGTGGATTTTAAAGTCCTTGAGCAATGCTTTGCCTATAAGTCAGGAGTGAGGTAGTGTAAATTGTTGCTCATGGAACACCAATTGTGGATTTTAAGTCCTTGAGCAACGCTTTGCCTATAAGGCAGGAATGAGGTAGCATAAATTGTTACTTTTAAAGTCACTGTGGCAAGTATGACCTTTGAAGCATGAGTCATAGAGTTATAAGTTAGACATAGTAAGATAGTGCGAAATGTTTGTCGATGAAAATAAATTGTGGCTTCAAAATTTTTTCTCTTAATTTTGCTTACGAGGCCGGAGTTGTTGAGTATCTCATAAGTTAGACAAAGTGAGTATAAAGTGTTGTCCATGGGAATAAGCAATGGCTTCAAGGTCCATTAGTTTGCCCGTGAGACATAAATTATAGAGTATCTCATAAGTTAGACATAGTGAGGTAGTGTAAAGTGTTATTTTTGTAGCACAACTTGTGGATAGCAAATTAAAATAACAAACATATCTATATCTCTAAAAAATAAAGAATTCATAATATTTGTATTGAGGCTATACTTTTTTTTAATTATTATTATTATTATTTAAATCTAAGCAAGTTTTTCAGTAAAACAGATATTTAAATTCTCTCCATCCTATTAAAAATTATCAAACTCTTTAGATTTTTTTTCCATTTATAATTCTTCATGGAAAGAGACAATCCTCTTGGCCCAATTCTGGTCCCCCCAACAATAACCCCTTTAACCACGCTTATATGGGTTAGGTTCATTAAGAAATTATATTGCGATGCAATTCTAATAGTTATTTGATAATTTATATATATGAATTTGGTGAAAATATTTGATTATTTTTGCATAAAGAAAAACTCAAAATTGTAGGTGTTCATGTATCTCATGGTAGTTATGTCTAACATTTCTAATATGTCAAACTCATTAGGTTCTTTTCCATTTCTAATTTCTTGACGAAGGAAAACAATTCTTTTACGCCCAACCCGGTACACTCAACCCTTATCTCTTTGGCCACACACATATATGCCAGGATTGTTAAAGAATTTTACTACGCTAAAAATCTGTCACGACTCTAACCCCGTACCCGGTCGTGATGGCGCCTTTCGTGAAGACAAGACCAACCGATTTAGCCAAAATCTCATTCTAAACAGTCAATTAGCAAGAAAACAATACAAGCATAGTTTAATGGCAATCATTCGCGGAAAAATATAGCTAACCATCCTGACAACAGCCCAAACCGGGTTGTCACAAATCATGAGCAACTATGGATCCTAATAACAAGTCTACTAATTACAAAATCTGGCACAACTGTTTCAAGAGCATGAAAACAACAAGATAAAAGAGATACGGAGCTGCGGACGCCAACAGCTACCTCGTAGTCTCTGAATTACCGCTTGGACGGGAGGAATCAGTACTTCGGAGCGGAACCCACAACGCCTGAATCTGCACACATGGTGCAGGGAGTAATGTGAGTACTCCGACTCAGTGAGTAATAAATATAAATAACGACTGAAAGTAAGAAAACACATAAAGCACAAGGCATTCTATAATGAAGCATTTAAAACATCATTCAAAATCAGTAATTCAGTGAGAAATCAAGTAAAATCCCCTCTCAACAGGTAAAAACATGAAAAAAAATTTCCAGGTAAATAATGTGAAGTGAAACATCGCCCCTCGGGCTATATATATATCAACAAATCCGCCCTTCGGGCAATATTATAAAACAGTATCGGCCCCTCGGGCTCAAATCTTAGAACAATATCAGCCCCTCAGGCTATCATATAGTACAACATCAGCCCCTCGGGCTACTTTTCTCATCACAATGGGTACCTGCGCTCACTGGGGGTGTATAGAGTCCGGGAGGGGCCCCTTACGGCCCAAGCGCAATATCAAACCACCTCGCGGCATACATCTAGGCCCTCGGCCTCATATCAATCAAGCCACCTCGTGGCGTATATACAGTATCTCAGGCCCTCGGCCTCATATCAGTCACAAGCCACTTCGTGGCACATAAAGTATCTCAGGCCCTCGGCCTCATATCAGTCACAAGCCACTTCGTGGCACATAAAGTATCTCAGGCCCTCGGCCTCATATTAATCACAAGCCACTACGTGGCATATAAAGTATCACAGGCCCTCGGCCTCATATCACTCAATAAAACCTCACATCTGGCCCTCGACCGCACTCAGTCAGAAAATCATCACAAGCCCCTTGGGCATAGTAAAACAGTAGTTCTCAGCCCAAAAACATCATTAAAATAATATTTAAATCTCTAAACTAAGTAAAAGTGGCTGAGTTGTACGACGATGAAAACAACATGACTGAGTTCAAGCAATAAGTCAAATAGTGAGAAAACAGTGATAAAAATCCCCGAAGGGTTCAAATAATTGGCACAAAGCCCAAATATTGCAATCAACCCAATTCATGATAACAACAAATAAGTTTCAGTCAAATACGCGGCAAAATCATAAATCGGGGCGGACCAAGTCTCAATCCCCAGTAGTAAACGACCCCCACGCTCATCATCGAGCGTGTGTCTCACCTCAATATAGCACTACGATGTGCAAATCCGGGGTTTCAAACCCTCAGAACATCATTTACAATCACTACTCACCTCGAACCGGCTAAATCCTTAGCCCGCGACGCCTTTGCCCCTCGAATTGGCCTCCACGCGCGTCGAATCTACCCAAAATCAGAACTAATACGTCACAATATGCTGAGGGGACAAAGCCCAGGCGCAACAATCGAAAAATACCAAAAAATTACGAAATTAGCAAAACCAGAGCCCCGACCCACTTCTCGAAGCTCAGAAATTTTTACATCAACGGGTTCCTTATCTTCCAACGAGTTCAACCATACAAATGTTATCGAATTCCGACATCGGATCGACCTCCAAATCTTTAAATATAAACTTAAGGATTTTCCACAGATTTTTCCAACTTAATTCACCAATTAAATACTAGAATAGCGATTTACTGGGGTAATTTGACCAAAGTTGAGTTAAGAACACTTACCCCGATGTTTCCCTTGAAAATCTCCCAAAATCGCCTCAAAATTAGCTTCAATCCGAGCTCTATAGCTCCAACTATGTTTAGGGTGGCCGAAATCCCCTCTTTTAAGAATTTGTCCAAAAAAGTCCCCTTTGGATATATTTTTGAGGCTGATTTTGCTGTGATTTAGGGTGTTTTGGAGATGTTTCTCTTAGACGGCAACGACAGTGGATTTTTGCATGGCTAAAGGGTACTGGTTTCTATTTATAAAGGGTCGAAAATCGGGGCAAAACGTCCCCCCGTCAGGTTTAAGATGCGACCGCATATCCAACATGCGGTCCACATCTTTGCTATGGCCATCGCAGATTGTAACCCTAGCCTTCACCGCAGTTCAGTGTAAGGTATGGTTTGCGGTCCGCATGTCAAAAATGCGACCGCATTTTGACCGCATTTTTGACGTTGATTTTTGCCCAGAAATCTGTCTCGCTCTGCGGTTTCAGTGTGGTGGATATGCGATCCGCATTGTGGAAATGCGACCGCATTTCTGACCGCATTCTTGGCGTCGATCCTTGCCCAGAAAACTGTCTGGGTCTGCGATGTGGGTGTGTGGTTTGCGGCCCGCATATAGGGTTTGCGATAGCATTGCCCGCTTTGCGATGACTCTTTGTTCTTTTACAAAAATTACAAACTTTTCTGGTTTTCTGCAACTTTTCCAAGGACGAAATAGTCCGTTTAACCACCCTAAACTCACTCGAGGTCACTGGGACCTCAACCAAATATGCCAACATATCCCATAGCATTATTTAAACTCGTTTCAACCTTCAGAACGCTCGAGACAACCTCTCAACACCAAAATTCGCGTCGTATTCAAGCCTAAGAATTTCGGAGTCTTCTAAATTACTAATTTGATCAAAAACCCAATCAAACCATATCCGAATGACATGAAATTTTGCACACACATCCCATATGACATAATGAAGCATAACAAGACAGAAATGGGAAAAACGGAGCGGTAGCTCATGAGACGACTGGCCGGGTCGTCACATTCTTCCCCACTTAAATAAACGTTCGTCCTCGAACGAGTCAAGAAACATACCTGAAGCCTCAAATAGGTGAGGATATTTGCTCCGCATCTCTCGCTCGGGTTCCCAGGTAGCCTCCTCCATGGATCGACCTCTCCACTGCACTTTCACTGAAGTTATATCCTTGGACCTCAACTTCCGAACCTGACGACCCAAAATCACCACTGGCTCCACCTCATAGGTCAAATCATCATCTAACTGAATCGTGCTGAAGTCCAAAATATGAGACGGATCCCCAATATACTTCCGGAGCATAGAAACATGAAATATTAGGTGTACACTCGACAGGCTAGGTGGCAAAGCAAGCTCATAAGCCACCTCCCCAATTCTCCGAAGCACTTCAAATGGCCCAATGAACCGAGGACTCAATATCCCTTTCTTCCCGAACCTCATAACACCCTTCATGGGCGAAACCTTCAGCAAGACCTTCTCACCCACTATGTAGGACACATCTCGGACTTTCCTATCGGCATAACTCTTTTCCCTCGATTGCGCCGTACGGAGCCTCTCCTGGATTACTTTCACCTTCTCTAGAGTATCATGAACCAAATCAGTCCCCAATAGCCTAGCCTCGCTAGGCTCGAACCAACCAACCGGAGATCTACACCGCCTCCCATACAAAGCCTCATACGGAGCCATCTGAATACTTGACTGGTAGCTGTTGTTATAAGCAAACTCTGCAAGCGGTAAAAACTCATCCCATGAACCTCCGAAATCAATAGCACATGCATATAACATGTCTTCCAATACCTGAATAGTACGCTCGGACTGCCCATCCGTCTGCGGATGAAAAGCTGTACTCAACTCCACCTGAGTACCCAACTCCCTCTGCACGGCTCTCCAAAACTACGAAGTAAACTGAGTACCTCTATCTGAAATGATAGAAACTGGAACACCATGCAGCCGAACAATCTCTCAGATATAAATCCTTGCCAACCGTTCCGAGGAATAGGTAGTACACACAGGAATGAAGTGCGCGGACTTGGTCAGCCGATCCACAATCACCCAAATAGCATCGAACTTCTTCAAAGTCCGTGGAAGTCGAACAACGAAGTCCATAGCGATTCGCTCCCACTTCCACTCGGGAATAGTCATCTGCTAAAGCAAGCCACCCGGTCTCTGATGCTCATATTTTACCTGCTGACAGTTGAGACACTAAGGTACAAATCCCATAATATCTTTCTTCATCCTTCTCCACCAATAATGTTGTTTCAAGTCCTGGTACATCTTTGCGGCACCCGGATGAATGGAATACCGCGAGCTATGGGCTTCCTCCAGAATCAACTCCCGAAGCCCATCCACATTGGGCACACAAATTCGGCCCTGCATCCTCAACACTCCATCATCACCGGTGGTTGCATCTTTAGCATCATTGTGCCGAACTCTGTCCCTAAGGACAAGTAAATGTGGATCGTCATACTGGCGCTCCCTGATGCGATCATATAACGAAGACCGAGAAACCAGATAAGCCAACACCCGACTAGGTTCCGAAAGGTCTAGTCTCACAAACCTATTGGCCAAGGCCTGAACATCAACTGCAAGGGGTCTCTCCCCAACTGGAATATATGCCAAACTCCCCATACTCACTGCCTTTCGGCTCAAAAGCATCGGCCACCACATTGGCCTTTTTCGGATGGTATAATATTGTGATATCGTAATCCTTGAGCAACTCCAACCAACTCCGCTGCCTCAAATTAAGATCCTTTTGCTTGAACTAATGTTGAAGGCTGCGATGATCAATAAACACCTCACAAGATACACCGTACAAGTAATGCCTCCAAATCTTCAATGCATAGACTATGGCAGCCAGCTCCAAATCATGCACGGGGTAGTTCTTCTCATGGGGCTTCAACTGAAGAGAAGCATAAGCAATAACTCTACCCTCCTGCATCAATACACAACCAATCCCAACTCTAGAAGCATCACAATACACAGTATATGCACCTGAAGCTGATGGCAAAACTAATACGGGAGCTGTGGTCAAGGCTGTCTTGAGCTTCTGAAAGCTCTCTTCACATTCGTCCGACCATACAAATGGAGCACCCTTCTGAGTCAATTTGGTCAAAGGTGATGCAATGGATGAGAATCCCTGGACGAACCGGCGATAGTAGCCTGCCAACCCAAGAAAGCTACGAATCTCTGTGGCTGAGGACGGTCTAGGCCAACTCTGAACTGCCTCTATCTTCTTTGGATCAACCTGAATACCCTCGCTGGACACTACGTGCCCCAAGAAAGCCACTTAACCGAGCCAAAACTCACACTTAGAGAATTTTGCATAAAGCTTCTCCTCCCTCAATCTCTGCAATACAACCCGCAAATGCTCCGCGTGCTCCTCCTGACTACGCGAGTACACCAGAATATCATCAATGAATACAACAACGAACGAATCTAGATAAGGCTGAAATACATTGTTCATCAATTGCATGAACGCTGCTGGGGCATTGGTTAGCCCAAAAGACATAACAAGAAACTCATAGTGACCATATCTAGTCCGGAAAGCAGTCTTAAGAATATCTTAATCTCTGATCTTCAACTGGTGATATCCTGAACGGAGATCAATCTTGGAGAACACTCGCGCTCCCTGGAGCTGGTCAAATAAATCATCAATGCGAGGCAAAGGATACTTGTTCTTGATTGTTACCTTGTTCAATTGCTTGTAATCAATGCACATTCTCATCGTGCCATCCTTCTTCTTCACAAACAGAATCGGTGCACCCCAAGGTGACACACTAGGCAAAATGAACCCCTTATCAAGGAGTTCCTGAATTTGTTTCTTCAGCTCTTTCAACTCTACTGGTGCCATACGATACGGTGGAATAGAGAAGGGCTGAGTGCCCGGCACCAGGTCAATACCAAAATCAACATCCCTGTTCGGTGGCATACCCGGCAGGTCTACAGGAAATACATCGGAAAAATCCCTCACCACTGGAACAGATTCAACGCTTGGAGTCTCAGCTCCAACATCCCTCACAAACGCTAGATATGAAAGGCAACCCTTCCCAACCATATGTTGGGCCTTCAAGAACGATATCACCCTACTAGGAACATAATTAGTCATACCACGCCACTCGATCCGCGGTACACCTGGCATAGCCAAAGTGACTGTATTGGCATGACTGTCTAGAATAGCACGACACGGAGATAACCAATCCATGCCTAAAATGACATCAAAGTCCACCATGCTCAATAGCATTAGGTCCACTCGTGTATTCAGACCTCCAATAGTTACTACACATGACCAGTACACACGGTCTACAACAACAGTATCACCCACTTGGATAGACACATGAACAGGTAAAGCAAGAAACTCCCGGGGCGTACCCAAATAATGAGCAAAATATGAGGATACATATGAATAGGTGGAACCGGGATCAAATAATACAGAGGCATCCTTGTGGCAGACTGAAACAATACCTGTAACGACGGCATCTGAAACACTAGCATATGTCTTGCCTGGAATAGCATAGCATCAGGCCTGGCCACGGTACACTCAACCCTTATCTCTTTGGCCACCGGTACACTCAACCCTTATCTCTTTGGCCACCGGTACACTCAACCCTTATCTCTTCTAATTTCTTCATGAAGGAAATCAATTCTTTTACGCCCAACCCGGTACACTCAACCCTTATATCTTTGGCCACACACATATATGCAGGTTCGTTAAAGACTTTTACTACGCTAAAAATCTGTCACGACCCTGACCTCGTACCCGATCGTGATGGCGCCTCTCGTGAAGACAAGTCCAGCCGATTTAGCCAAAATCTCATTCTAAATAGTCAATTAGCAAGAAAACAATACAAGCATAGTTTAATAGCAATCATTCGCGGAAAAATATAGCTAACCATCCCGACAACAACCCAAACCGAGGTGTCACAAATCATGAGCAACTATGGATCCTAATAACAAGTCTACTAATTACAAAATCTGGCACAACTGTTTGAAGAGCATGAAAACAACAAGATAAAAGAGATACAGAGCTGCGGACACCAACAGCTACCTCGTAGTCTCTGAATCACCGCCTGGACGGGAGGAATTAGTACTCCGGAGCGGAACCCACAACGCCTGAATCTGCACATGTGGTGCAGAAGTAATGTGAGTACTCCGACTCAGTGAGTAATAAATATAAATAACAACTGAAAGTAAGAAAACACATAAAGCAGAAGGCATTCTATAATGAAGCATTTAAAACATCATTCAAAATCAGTAATTCAGTGAGAAATCAAGTAAAATCCCCTCTCAACAGGTAAAAACATGAAAAAAAAAATTTCCAGGTAAATAATGTGAAGTGAAACATCGCCCCTCGGGCTATATATCAACAAATCCGCCCTTCGGGCAATATCATAAAACAGTACCGGCCCCTCGTGCTCAAATCTTAGAACAATATCAGCCCCTCGGACTATCACATAGTACAACATCAGCCCCTCATGCTACTTTTCCCATCACAATAGGTACCCGCGCTCACTAAGGGTGTACAGAATCCGGGAGGGGCCCCTTACGGTCCAAGCGCAATATCAAGCCACCTCGTGGCATACATCTAGGCCCTCGACCTCATATCAATCAAGCCACCTCGTGGCGTATATACAGTATCTCAGGCCCTCAGCCTCATATCAGTCACAAGCCACTTCGTGGCACATAAAGTATCTCAGGCCCTCGGCCTCATATTAATCACAAGCCACCTCGTGGCATGTAAAGTATCTCAGGCCCTCGGCCTCATATCACTCAATAAAACCTCACATCTGGCCCTCGGCCGCACTCAGTCAGAAAATCATCACAAGCCCCTTGGGCATAGTAAAACAGTAGTTCTCAGCCCAAAAACATCATTAAAACAATATTTAAATCTCCAAACTGAGTAAAAGTGGTTGAGTTGTAAGACGGTGAAAACAACATGACTGAGTTCAAGCAATAAGTCAAATAGTGAGGAAACAGTGATAAAAATCCCGAAGGGTTCAAATAATTGGCACGAAGCCCAAATATGACAATCAACCCAATTCATGATAACAACAAATAAGTTTCAATCAAATACGCGGCAAAATCATAAATCGGGGCAGACCAAGTCTCAATCCCCAGTAGTAAACGACCCCACACTCATCATCGAGCGTGTGTCTCACCTCAATATAGCACTACGATGTGCAAATCCGGGGTTTCAAACCCTCAGAACATCATTTACAATCACTACTCACCTCGAACCGCCTAAATCCCTAGCCCGCGATGCCTTTGCCCCTCGAATTGGCCTCCACGCGCGTCGAATCTACCCAAAATCATAACTAATACGTCACAATATGCTGAGGGGACAAAGCCCAGGCGCAATAATCGAAAAATACCAAGAAATTACGAAATTAGCAAAACCCGAGCCCCGACCCACTTCTCGAAGCTCAGAAATTTTCACATCAACGGGTTCCTTATCTTCCAACGAGTTTAACCATACAATGTTATCGAATTCCGACATCGGATCGACCTCCAAATCTTTAAATCTAAACTTAAGGATTTCCCACAGATTTTTCCAACTTAATTCACCAATTAAAT
>MCJB01048458.1:54623-78267 GCA_002018475.1 Nicotiana obtusifolia | reverse complement strand
GGGGAACATAGTGAACCATCCCAACAACAGCCCGAAACCGAGGTGTCACAAAGTCATGAGCAACTAATGAAATCCTAATAACAAGATTACTATTACAATATCTCTGGCACAATTGTTTGAAGAAAGTGGAAATAACAATATAAAGAGATACGGGGCTGCGGACGCCAACAGCTACCTCGTAGTCTCTGAGACAATCGTAGTCAATGCATCGGAGCGAAATCAATAACGGCTGAATCTGCACACATGGTGCAGGGAGTAATGTGAGTACTTCCAACTCAGTGAGTAGCACATATAAATAATGACTGAAAGTAAGGAAACACGTAAAGCACAAGGCAATGCATAATGAAGCAGTAAATCATTATTTGAAAACAGTAAATCAGTAAGAAATCATTTAAAAATCTTCCCAGCTCTGGTTACCAGTTGTCATTGTTACCAACTGGAACCTACAGTTGTCATTGTTACCAACTGTAATATCTCTGGTTATCAGTTGTCATTGTTACCAACTGTAACCTACAGTTGTCATTGTTACCAACTGTAATATCTCTGGGTACCCTGCGCTCACTGGGTGTGTACAGACTCCGGGAGGGGCCTCTTACGGCCCAAGCGCAATATCAAGCCACCTCGTGGCATATATCTAGGCCCTCTGTCTCATATCAATCAAGCCACCTCGTGGCGTACATCAAGTATCTCAAGTCCTCGGCCTCATATCACTCAGTAAAACCTCACATTTGGCCCCCGGCCGCACTCAGTCAGAAAATCATCACATGCCCCTCGGGCATAATAAAACAGTAGTTCTCAGCCCAAAAACATCATTTAAATATCATTTAAATCTCAAAACTGAGTAAAAGTAGCTGAGTTATAAAACAGTGGAAGAACAACATGACTGAGTTCAAGTATGAGTCAAAACAGTGAGTAAACAGTGATAAATACCCCTGAAGGGTTCAAATAACCGGCACGAAGCCCAAATATGGCAATCAGCTCCAATCATGCTGATACAAATAAGTTTCAATCAATTAAGTAGTAAAGAATCATCAATCAGGACGGACCAAGTCACAATCCCCGGTAGTAAACGACCCCATGCTCGTCATCGAGCAAGTGCCTCACCTCAATATAGCACTACGATGTGCAAATCCGGGGTTTCAAACCCTCAGAACATCATTTACAATCACTACTCACCTCGAACCGGCTAAATTCCTAGCCCACGACGCCTTTGCCCTTCGAATTAGCCTCCACGTGCGTCGAATCTATCCAAATTCAGAACAATTACGTTACAATATGTTGAGGGAACAAAGCCCACGCGAAAACAATCAATAAATACTAAGAAATCCCAAAATTAGCAAAACCCGAGCCCCGGGCCCACTTCTCGAAATTCAGTAAATTTTTACCTCAACGGGTTCCTTACCTTCCCACGAGTTCAACCATACAAGATTTATCGAATTCCGACATCGGTTCGACCTCCATGTCTTAAAATCTAACTCAAGGGTTTTTCATAATTTCCCCAACTTAATCACAATCACAAGCTAGAATAGCGGTAGGTTTGGGTAATTTGACCAAGATTGAGTTAAGAATACTTACCCCGATGCCTTCCCTTGTAAGTCTTCCGAAATCCTTTCAAAGTTAGCTGCAACCCAAGTTCTATGGCTCCAATATTGTTTAAGATGACCACAATCCCCTCTTTTAAGAATTTGTCAAAGTAAATGCCCTTTGGATATAGTTTGAGGTTGATTTGTTGTGATTTTATGGTGTTTGGAGGTGTTTCTCTTTGTGGGTAACGGAAAATGGGTTTTGCATGGCAAATGGGCACTAATTTCTATTTATAAAGGGGCCAAAAATCGAGACAAAAACACCCATGTCCGGCCCTATATGCGATCGCATATCTGTCGCAGAACAGATATGCGGTCCGTATATTTGACGTGGCCACTGCAAAAGTGGCCCTAGCCTTCACCGCAATTTCAACATAAAGCATGGTTTGCGGTCCGCATTTCAGCTTTGCAATCGCATTTTCGACCGCGTTCTTGACGTAGATTTTTGTCCAAAAATCTGTCCCGGTATGCGGTCTCAGCATGGTGAAATCCGGTCCGCATTTCAGAAATGCGATCGCATTTCTGACCACATTTTTGGCGTTAAATTTGTCCAGTTTTCTGTCTCAATTTGCGGTCTCGATGTCAGATATGCGGTCCGCATATGTGAAATACGACCGCATTCTCGACATCTGGTTTTCTGTAACTTTTTTTTCCAATGATGAATTAGTCCGTTTAAACACCCAACTCTCACCTGAGGCCTCTGGAACCTTAACCAAACATGCCAACCTATCCCATAACACTATTCGAACTTGTTCCAACCTTCGGAACGTTCAAAACAACCTATTAACACCAATTCGCGTCGGATTCAAGCCTAAGGATCCAAAAATCTTCTAAATTGCTCTGTTGATCTAAACCCAACCAAACCTCGTTCGAATGACCCGAAATTTTTTTTTGCACGTAAGTCCTAAATCACATATCGAAGCTACAGCAACTTTCGGAATTTCATTCCGACCCTCGGATCAAAATTTCACCTATCAACCGGGAATTGCCAAATTCTAACTTTACCAATTCAAGCCTAGTTCTACAGCGGACCTCCAAAACTAATTCCGATCATACTCCTAAGTCATAAATCATCTCCCGAAACTAACCGAACCATGGGAACTAACATTCGAGCCCTCTAACCCAAAAGTCGGCATCCAGTTGACTTTTCCGGTTTAAACCTTCTTGAAAGAGACTAAGTGTTTTGTTTCCCACCCAATTCACTCCGAACGCAACTACTCAACTTGATTACGTAAAACACAGATAACGAAACATAACGAGACAGAAAATGAAGAAGACGGAGCAGTAACCCACGAGACGACTGGCCGGATCATCACAGCCCCCTCTGAAGTATTTCTAAAAGGAGATTGGCTTGGTCCAAAATTTTCATAATTATTACCTTCACTGAAGCAAAATAACGGAGGACTTCATTCATATTGTCCTCCGCAGTTGGACGGGGAAATCTAGGATCCTGAACAACAGGTCCTGGCTCAAGGGGGACATGTTGCTCAACGGAAACAGCAGCAAGGCGGAGCCTTTCTTCTTCAGCAGCTAGCTCCTTTTTCGCATTCACATATCTTCTAAACTCTTTGTATTCGCTAGTTTTGGAGGAGCTCTTCCCTTTGCCCATTGATTTGTTGATTTGGAATGTTTCTGATTGGATTGCATCGTTGATTTGGAATGTTTTTGATTGAATTAGATTTGAATAATGATGCTTTATCGATTAGTCCGAATGAGCTTCATCTGAATCGATTTCATAGAGATAAGTCATTTCATTTTAATCTATATTTTTCAAGCTTTTAGAAATGTCAACCCAACCTATTGCATAAATAGACTAGCCCATTTATTTATTTATTATTATTATTATTATCATTATTATTATTATTATTTTATAAATGGATAAATTTTTTAATAAAAAAATATAATTTTAAAAATTATGTTCGAACCTAGCTTTGTACCATGTAAAACACTTTTTCTCTTTCATAAATTCAATGTGAAGTACAACAAAATATATACACAAAGAGTTCTTGAAAAGCAAGTCTTTCAATATTATGAGAAATGCACTTCATCTTTTTACATGGGCTTTATAAGAATATTGGAGCCTATCTCCTCTTATCTTAATCAACAAAAGTATTCTTTTGCAGCATTGCATTTCTGTGTTTGTTTTGACTTTTGTATTATTGAGATAGAAATATGTGCCTGACAGTCCGATCTCCTTAGTTACTTGAAACTAGAAAATTCTATATGCTCTAATTTTTTCTTTTATTTAATGTAAGGCGAATGTAGCAATTTCTCTACTTGAACAAGTTTATGTGGAAAAGAATATACACACACATGCGTGTTTGTGTGTGATCGATGGATGAACAAATACAATTAGATTTGATTTCATATTTATATCTTTATGTGATGAATTTCGTAGAATAAATACATTACGCTGTAATTTTTGTGTTTGATTTGCCTTTTATGTTATTGAGGTAGAAATATTTGAGTGCAATGCTTCTCTTGTAGTATATATGAATTTTGATGATCGTAAAAGGAAGTGGCCCGAAACTTTCATCCCCTGGATACGACATAAGAAACCGGCTATATTTAGTGAGTTTCCTTGAAGTCTTTTTTACTATGTACAACTCTATTGTTAGATAATCCCGATAATCCCAATTATTCTGTAATAGTGCAATACCTTTTGAAGAGCTAGGGAATTATGGTGGGGACGAGCCAAGTTTGATGCCTCGCATCATCAAAATGAGCACTTAGATATTTATACAAAGAATGCAGCTTTGAAAACTTCTCCATCTATAGTCTCTCTAGAATCATACGCTGGTAGTTTCTGTGATCTTCAGTTTTTCTCGTTTAACTTATTTTAAACTTAACCTAATATTTTTTTTCCTTTGTATTCTCTTTTATGTTCAGGGATGGAGGAGACTGTTATTTTTATGGAGAACCATGATGATTATTCTCTAATATTAACTTCTGCCAGCTTGTTGAGGTCTTTTATGAATAAAAATTCTGTAGTCGAAGATATTAAGGGGATATCATATTTTCATATTTTTTAAATTACTTTTTCATTAACTTCACTTTATTGATAACTACGTGTATAATATAATTGTTTGGTTAGATTACTGTGCACCTACTTGATAGGACATTAGTTAATGGTCAGATTGAGGTATTTGATTTTCACATCAAAGAGTGAGAATGGAGGAAAAGCAACAAATCTCTCTCGAAGAAGCTCAATCCGTGTGATTCCACACGTGGCAATAGCTAGTGCTCATATTCTACCTTAGTGTTTGACTGCGAGATAATTTTTTTCTTCAGAGAGGCCCAAGAAATCAAGTGCGAGCCAACAAAAAAATAGCAAATCTAATAGCGGACCTACGATCATCAACGTTACCTCCCCAATATGAATCACTACATCCATGGGGTAATATGGACTACGCACGTGCAAAAATTAACCCATGAGAGACTGTACCTTTTTTGTCGTCACCCATAGCTCCTTTATCTCGCTATTATATTGTGAATTGTGAAGAGAAGAGACAAAAACATTTATTCAATAACTAGCTCTGATACCACGTAAAAAAAACTCTCTTTCATAATTTCAAACATGAAATATAACAAAATATATAAACAAAGATTTCTTGGAGTGTAAGTCTCTTAATACTAGAAGAATATAATTCTCGTATGTACATGGATTTTGTAACAATATTAAAGCATATCTCCTCATACAAGCTATATTTTTGTGTTTGTTTTGCCTTTTGTATTATAGAGATACAAATTTTTGAGTGTAATCTTTATTTTATAGATAAATTATGAATTTTGATAATCATAAAATGAAATTGTCAAAAGTTGTCATCCCATGATACAGTATTAGAAGCAGACTGCACTTATTGAGTTTCCTTGTAGTCTTTTTTACTATATAAAATTATGATATTAGATAACCCTGATTTATTTTGTAATTGTGCAACTCCATATTGGAAAGCTAGGAAATTACAGTGTGGAATAAGAGTGGCTAATGGTCCGGTTCATACCAGGCCGGACCGATTTCAGATCGGTGGAAACCGAACCGATTTCGGACCGGTGGAAACCGAACCATTTTATTTTCGGAATGCCGGTCCCGATAGCGGGACGATTTGTCTGTTTAAAACCGGATGAACCGGTACAACAAAAGAGCCGAATCGGCCGGACCGGTAAAAAAAATAAAAAAACAATTTAAAACTAGTCGTTGGCAACGACTCTATTGAGCTAATAGCCGTTGTCCAACGGTAAAAAACGGTCATTTTCACCCCACAACCACCCCTGACTAGTTTTTTCCTATAAATACCCCATTATTTCATCATATCTTTCACACAATTCGTCCAATTCTCAAATTCTCTACAATATTGCTATTTTGCTACTTTGGCTATTTGTGTAAATTATACTATTTTGCTTCTTTATCAAGTTTTAATTGGAGTTGCTATCAAGTGAAGGTTCAAGTTTCAACTTCATCTCAATTATACGGTTATGTTTGATTGGTCGTTCCTACTTCCTACTCTTTTATTTTTTTTTTGTCATATATTTATTTTATTTGCTATAATTATGTCTCAAAGAGGTTCAATTGGAACTATTAGTCGAGGGCGGGCACGTTGTCGTTGGGAAAATAGGGTTAAAGGAATTGCTGGTAGTTCTAGTCAACACACAGATGATTCTCAATATTATCATGATTTTAGCTCTAATAATCCACTTGATTCTCAACACATAAGCGCAATATAACTATGAAACTAGGTTAATTTAGAAGAACCACATGAATTTCAAGCTAGTTCACCTGAAGTTCAATCTGACTTGCCTCCGGTACCCTCCTACTAAAGTACCGGTTAAACATAAGGACAGATCTGAGGTGTGAGAATTTGTGCAAAAGAAAGTTGAAAGTCGGACGGCCGTAGTGGGTTTTTAAAATTGGGGGTAATGACGGTGGGATGGGTAAAATTAGGACTCACTTAAGAAATAAACATCATAAGGAATGGTCAATGCGGGCGAGAGGTATTTATTTAGGAACCGAACATGGGGGAGCAACACATGATGAATCCTCGAGTATCCAAACGAAAATTAACCAAACAACAGGAGGGATTCTTACTTATGATAAACAAAAGGATAGGGAAAATATTGCTAAACTAGTTGCGGTAGAGGGTTTACCTTATAGTTTTTCTTCTTCTACTGGTTTTGTTCGTTATATTCAAGCTACATATAATCCTTCTTTTAAAGGTTTTCCAAGAACTACTGTTAAAAATGATATTATTAAATTTAAGAACGAATATAGAGATTATTTACGATATTTATTTGATAACTTTGACACTAACGTATGCCTTACAACGGATATGGG
The DNA here is from genome assembly GCA_002018475.1 of Nicotiana obtusifolia. NCBI lineage: Eukaryota > Viridiplantae > Streptophyta > Magnoliopsida > Solanales > Solanaceae > Nicotiana > Nicotiana obtusifolia. Next base: position 71,355 of record MCJB01048458.1, on the reverse strand, counting down.
TCGTTCTACAAATAATTGTGATTATATTACAGTTACTGTTCATTGGATAGATCCTGATTGGGTATTTCAAAAACGTATTATTGCTTATAAAGTTGTTGATGAACCACACACGGGTAATTATATTTCCAAAACAGTTTCATCAATTTGTCGTGCATATTGTTTAACTAACAGAGTTTTTAGTATTACGGTAGATAATGCTACAAATAACACAGAAGCACTTAGGAACTTGATACCTATTTTGAACCCCCTTTTGAGGAATTTTTTCATGTTAGATGTGTATGTCATATTTACAATTTAGTAGTAAAAGATGGTCTTTGACTTGTTTAACCACATTATTGAAAAGGTGAAAGTAGCTATTGCTTTTAGATTTAGAAATAAAAATCAAGAAAGAAAAAGATAATGAAAAAAAAATGTATAGGATTAGGAATGCCGATTAGGAGAGTCCCAAAGGAAGTTTGTACTAGATGAAACACTTTATATGAAGCATTGACTGTCGCTTATGAATATAGAGAGCCTATTACTCAAATGTATAATAAGCATTTTATGGAACTTTATCACCTTAAAGAGGACGATTGGAACCTTGTTTAACATCTCCTTCAGTTTTTAGAAAAATTTTATCATGCTGTTTTAGAATTTTTCGGACAATATTATCCAACTACTCCTACCATGTTATATTATATAGCTGAAATATCTGAATTATTTAAATTATATAGGCAATACGAATCATAGAAAGTGGCTGTAGAGGCTATGATTGAAAATTTTTAAAAATAATTTTTTCCAATTCCCCAGCTTTTTTACATTGCTTCTGTGTTGCATCCTGCTTTTAAACTTAAGTTAACTGAACGACTTATTAGAGAAATATATGCAAATTTAGAGATTAAATAATAAATATCCAAGTGCAGAATATGCTTGTGCTAAAGTTCTTTCAGATACCGTGACTGTTTTCGCAAAGTATAGAGCTTGGGCAGACAGTGCTACACCAACTGCACCAAGACAGTCAATCGGTAAAAGTTCTTCTCAAATGGGCAAAAGGCATGCGGGGATAAGCACTTTTGGAGGACTTGATCAAAAGTTGCTTTCAGAACAAGACGAGTACGGGGAGGAATACAACGAGTTCCAAGTCTATTTAATTCAATATCCAAAGAAACTTACAAGTTTTGGAACTCATAATTTATTGGATTATTGGAAGAATCAAGAATCGCAATTTCTAATACTTACAAAAATGGCCCGGGATATATTAACAATTCAAGCTTCATCAGTTGCATTGGAGAGCGATTTTAGCCAAGGAAGATTTCAAATTGGAGATCACAAACATTCGTTGAAAGAAGAGGCAATGGAGACAGGAGTTTTATTCAGGGATTGGATCAAGCAGAGCGAAGAAACTTTGAAATACTAGAACTTTCTCAGAAAAAAGACAAAGCGTATCTCGATCAAATTTTGGACAACGGAACAAGTGAAGAAGGGAGTCAAAGAGGCAATGAAGAAGAAGAAGAAGAAGAACAAGACGAAGATGATGAACCAGAACAACAACAACCAGTTCCTAAAGAAAAGCCTACGGCTATCTTAAAAAAATTAGCCAATATATTTAAAAGAATGTAATTTTCTACATTAGAATACACTACAATAAAATTGCTCCAAATCTTGGAATTCCATCACAAGTTCCTCTTGTCTTCTTTTTTTTTTTTAAAATTTATTCTTTGCGCAAAAATACTACAATTAGTTACTAGTTTCTAATTGATTCAAATTTCAAGGTTTGAATCCAATTTTAAACTTTGAAACTAATTCAAAGTTTGAAAAAATATTACAAGTTTTTTAATTTTAAGTTTGAACTTTGAAACAAACTAAACATTTCAAATACATATATACAAAATTATTAATATTTTATTATTATATTTTCAAAAACTTAAAATTATCCATCACTTTAAGTGAAAGACAAATAATAAATAAATAAATAAATTACCGGATCGGAAAAATCGGGCTGCCGATAGCCGGTGCCGGTCACGGACCAGCTTGCATCAAATAGGACCGGCAAGCCCGGATCGATTTGGTCCGATCTTGAGGCCTTTCGATACTGGACCGGATCAGAAATCAAAAAAAAATTCGATCCGTGACCGGACCGAACCACTAACCACCCCTAGTGTGGAACGAGACAAATTTTATGATGTGCATCATCAAAATCAACAAATTGATATTTATAAAAGGAAGGTAGCTTTGAAAGCTTCTCCATCTACCATCTCTCTAGAATCATACACTGGTAGGTTTCATTCTCGGTCCCTTTACTTCATGAGCTTCAGTTTTTCTCCTTTAACATTTTTTGAACTTATTTGGCCGTTTTGTATTCTCTTTTGCGTTAAGGGAAGGAGGAGCCATTTCAGTGAACTTGCATTGTTATGAAAAACCACAATAATTATTCTATCATATTAATCTCTCTCAATCTATTGAGGTCTTTTACAGTAAAAAATCTATAGCTAATGATATCTGGTGTTGATATAATGTTTTCATATTTTTTTAAAATATTTTTCACCAACTTTAACGTTATAACTATTTCGTCAAGTTATTGTGCACCTACTAGACGAGGTATTAATTGATGATTAAATTCAGACCTTCTCTCTTTATTTAAATGTAATGACCCGACCGGTCGTTTTGAGGATTTGCATTCCGTTCAGCTGTTTGAAGTCCTGAGTAACTTCATATGACGTATTATGACTTGTGTGAATCGTTGGTTTTGGTTTTCAGGTATTCGGGATCGATTAGGAATAAGGATTCTCATGTTAGAAGTTTTAAGTTGGAAGAGTTGACTAAGTTTGACTTTTTTGTATTTGACCCCTGATCGGATTTTTGACGGTTCCATTAGGTCCGGATGGTGATTTTGGACTAGGGCGTATGCACGGATTTGCATTTGGATGTTTCTTGAAGGTTTTGGCGTTAATTGGCGAAAGTTGACAATTTGGACGTTTGGAATGTTTATAAGTTTGACCTGAAGTTGGATTTAGTGATATCGGGATCGAATTTTGATTCTGAGAGTTGGATAGCTTCATTATGTCAATTGGAACTTGTGTGCAAAATTTGAGGTCATTCCGAGTTGATTTGATATGGTTCGGCACGATGTTTGGAAGTTGAAAGTTTAAAAGTTCATTAAGTTCGATTTGAGGTGCGATTCGTGGTTTTGATGTTGTTATGTGTGATTTGAGGCCTCGAGTAAGTCCGTATTATGTTATGGAACCTGTTGGTATGTTCGCACAGGATCGCGAGGGGCTCGAGTGCGTTTCGGATTGATTTTGGACCATTTTGAAGTTTTCATGCATTGCTGGTTTCTGCTGTTATCTGATATCCCTAGTGTTATTCGCGATTGCGAAGGTCCAGCCGCGATCGCAAAGAGTAATTTGGTCTACTAGTTGTTCATCGCAGATGCGAGAGATGGTACGCGATCGCGGAGGGTTGGATTAGTTACAGTTCGCATTCGCGCATGGGATATCGCGGACGCGTGCGGGAGCAGGAGCAGGAGCAGGAGCAGGAGCAAGAGCTGGAGAATTCTTCACCGCGTTCTCGCAAGCCAGTTCGCATTCGCAGAGCCTTAGCGTATGTGGTCATCGCATTCGCATGGCCAGTATAAGCGCATAGAGTATTTTGATGGCACTAGCATTTGTTCTTCGCGATCGCGATGTGTATTGCTGCCCAGCGATTATAAAGTACTCTATTTTCAGACTTTGAGTTATTTCATCACATTTTGAGTTGGGGAGCTCAGATTTAGGTGATTTTGGAGGCGATTTCCACCATATAGATTGGGATAAGTATTCTCTACTTGGTTTTGATTATATTCCGTGATTCCATCTTCATTTTTGGCAATTGATTGATGATTTCAAAAGAGAAATTGGGGGTTCTTGTCCAAACTTTCCTAAAGTGAATGTTTGAGTTTGGAACATCGATTCGAAATCGGAATTGAGTGAAATTAGTATGGTTGGACTCGTAATTGAATGGGTTGTCGGATTTTGTGAGTTTTGTCGGGTTCCGAGGTGCGGGCTCTAGTTGGACTTTTTGGTTGACTTTGAGTAAATATGTAAAGGTTCGACCTTTATCGATTGGGTTTGCTTCCTATGGCATTATTTGATGATTTTGAGTTGCTTTTGGCTAGTTTCGAGCCGTTTGGAGGATGATTTGAGCGGGATAGCGCTTCTAGTGTATCGATTGGGTTTGTTTGAGTTCAGTGTCTTGCCTAACTTTGTTGGGGAAATTTTTTCTACTAATTGACATTGTTTGCTACATTCGGGGATAATGCATATATGAGGTGACGAGCATATATGCATGTGCCCGGGTTAATCATACTGGGGGTATGTTATACGATCAACTGTGCCTTATAGAATTATGTAACCTTCTTGCTTCATGTCTCACTTGACTTCTAGATTACTAAGAATATGAAATTAAATGTTAGGAACCAAGATTTAGCTTATTATAACTTGATTAAATTTGACGAATTTTTGTGAAACTATTGATATGTTAAATTCAGTCGTCACTATATGTAATCAATAATATATCACTACGACCGTTATTCTTGATTATTGAATTCTATACTTGAGTTTAAGATCATTTTTGGGACTTGTTGAAATATTTGAACAATAAAGTACTTAAGGTTTATTGAGTTGTTATTGGCTTGAAAGTTGTGATTGATGTTCATTTGGAATATTCGCTTAAACACTCTCCTTGATGTTATTCATGCTTCATACCTTGCTTGTTATTGATATACATGTGCTTTGGGAGGAAGAGTGTAAATCACAAAGGGTGATGTTGTGCCATTGCATAAACATTATCATGTGAGTAAGAGTGTAAAGTACGAAAGATGATGTCGTGCCGTTTCATTTACATTGTCATGTGAGGATGAGAGTAAAAGCACGAAGGGTGATACCGTGCCATTTCATTTATAATATCATGCTATCATTTATATTATCATGTGAGGACGAGAATAAAAGTACGAAGGGTAATGCCGTACCATTTCATTTATATGATCATGTTATCATTTACATTATCATGTGAGGATGAGAGTAAAAGCATGAAGGGTGATGCCGTATCACTTCATTTACATTATCATATTTTTATACTATCATGTATTCATAGCACGAAGGGTGTTCCCGTGCAGGCGAGGACGAGGGACATGCATTATATTGTGATATCTTTTCCTTATGTATACATTCATGTCTTTACCTTGAGCTGTTACTGTTATACCTATGTTTTCTATGTGGTTGTCGTTGTTGTTCTGTCTTTATCCTCTATCTCAACTGTCGTTATACTGTCCATGCCTTCTATATGTTTTAACTTGCAAATATCATGATTTTCTTCTTGTTGTCATATCTATATCCATGTCGTTTCTTATTTGTTGTGCTTTAGTATAAGCCTTCTACCATGTTAGTTATTCATGCCTCCTATTTGTTAGCTCATAAAGACCATGCTTTACCTATTGTTTTGTTATATCTACATCTAAGCCTTCGACCATGTTAGTTAGTGAAATTTATGTTCTTCTTTCCTAATTGCTGTCATTACTCCCATGCCTTCTACCTAGTCTATCACCGTTGTCCATATGTACTACCTTGATCGTTATTGCTATTTGTGTATTTTCCACTTTGTCATTACTGATTGGTATTTCTTTCACCTGGTTGGTACTGTTATACGTATATTTGGCGAGGATGAGATAAATGCACGAAGGGTGTTACCGTGCAATTGATTTGATATCTTGAGTATATTTCTCACACTATGAAAGTTATGAATTTACTACAGTGGTTTGTTGGTTATCACTCTAAGGAGGATTGGTCATGATATTGAGGTATATTAATCGTGATTTCTTCTAGTAATCATTTACTGCTTCGCATATTTGTTTCTTGTATTCTTTTTTGTTATATTCTAGTATTGTTCTATTGTTAGTCTACTGCACAAGTTATGTCAATGAGTATCTTTTAACTAAAAAGCTTCGTCACCACTTCACCGAGGTTAGTCAAGATACTTATTGAGTACATGGGGTCGGTTGTACTCATACTACACTTCTGCACCTTGCCTGCAGATCTTGGAGCGGAGCTGCGGTGAATGACAGGAGCTGATCTGAAGATGTTCGTGCCTTCCGGGTGTGGCTACCACTTGTCCCTGAGTAGTTTTAGAGTTGAATTCTATTTATGTACATTTCAAATGGAAGTTGTATTTATTTCATATCAGTTTTTACAATAATCCAGCCTTAGTAGTTCATGACTTAAACTACCAGTCCTTGAGATATTATATGGAATCCAGATATATCATTTGTTGATCACCTTTGTTTTATTAGAATTGTGTTAACTGTTAACTGGCTGACCTAACGAGTCGAGTTAGGTATCATTACGACTAATGTATTTTGGGTCGTGACATTAAATGTTACTGCAATTATAATATACATGTCACTTCCAATTACATCATTACTCATCTGAATGATGGTGTGTCGATTGGTCCGAATGAGCTTCATCCAAGTGAGTTTTTTTGAAGATAAGTCATTCATTACTCAAGCTTTAAAAATGCCAGCCCACACTCAACTACTAATATTATTATTTACAAAACCGAAAGGTGTTAAGTAGAAGTTCCAAAGAGAACTCAGTAAAAACCTATGATGTATTTATACTTTATAAATCCCATATTTTTACATCAAATGGTAAAAAATGGTCCTAACATATTGAATTTGGCTTAAAAATACGATCCTTCCAGATAATTTTTTGTCTTAAAAATGATCCTAACCTATTGAATAGCAAATGCCCTTAATATTATTTTTTGTCTTAGCCCCTGCCACTAACAGTGGGCGGGGCTTTATGAAGAGCCATTTTGCGTTGTTCTATTGATACACGACCAACCCACTAATACTTGCTCCATATAATTAACCCACCCCATTTCACGACCAAAACAAATCAGAAACACACACATACAAAAACACAGACACAAAACGCTACGACAAGATGGGAATATTTGATTCTAAGCTGGAAGAATTTCTTCATTCACGCTACAGGTATATTTCGTTACTTTCTTCTTGAATAGAGTAGTTGAACCTTTTATTAGTTATGATGTTGTATGCATAAAAAAATCCAATTGTTAGTTAATTTTAAGCTTTTAGTTATGCTTTGCATATGGGCTTTTTCCTCTGTGAATTTGAGACATGTATTCCAGCTTGATACTCATGTTATAACAATTGGAGTTTGAGTTTGATTATGATTCAATTGGCTTGTAAAAAAACAGTGACGACCTGTTGTGCCGGAGAAGCATATTTGATACTAATTGCTTAGATTTTTGCTTGTTTTAAACGTAATTTTCTTTTTGTAATTATGTAAAAGAGCAAAAAGGCTAAGTGTTTTCAAAGTTTGATTACGGATTTGACTTTATTGATACCGGACTCGGATTGATATTCCGAAAAATTAAAATAGCTCCATTATGTCATTTATAACTTGTATGCCAAATTTGAAGTCATTCCGGATTCATTTGACATGTTTCGGCACAAGTTTTGTAAATTGAAAAGTTCGAAACTCATAATTCCAAACGAATTGACGCTTCAACATTTCTTGGGATGATTTGAAATCCTAGGTAAGTCCCATATGATGTTTTAAGATTTTTTGATATATTTGATTGAAGTCCTGAGGACCTCGAATGGACTTTGGATGGTGGATGGGGTTTAACTTGGGCATTTCAAGAATGTTCCGATGTCGTTTCTTCAAGAATAAGTGATATCATATTAAGCAAATGGGCTCCAAATTCAGTTTTAATTGAAGCATTAGATCCGTATCAAAATTTCGGAGTCATAGCAAAAAGAATCGTCTAATTCGGACATCGTATGAGAGAGTTATGCCTATTTTTGTGTCGGGGAAATCGCCAGCGCCCAGGGTAGCGCGGGGCGCCACCCATGGCGCCGGCATTTTTTTTGGCATAAAACGGGGGTTTTGGTTATTTTTGACAAAAATAGAGTTGGGGGAGCTCGGTTTGAGCGATTTTTAGAGGGGGTTTTCACAATTTGAATGAGGTAAGTGTTCTTTATTATAAATCCTTTATAGATCATGATTCCATACTCATTTACATCATGAATCCATGAATTTATGGAAGAAAAAAAATCAAATTTTTACCAAATCTTCCAAAAACGAAAATGTAAGATTTGAAAGCCAATCCGATGTCGGAATTCGATAATTTTTGTATGGTTGAACTCGTTGGGAGATAAGAAACCCGTGGATGTGAAAATTTCTGAGCTTCGAGAAATGAGCCCGAGGCTCGGGTTTTGCTAATTTCGTAATTTATTAGTATTTTTCGATTGTTTCGCTTGGGTTTTGTCCCCTCAGCATATTGTGACGTATTAGTTCTGATTTTGGGTAGATTCGACGCGCGTGGAGGCCAATTCGAGGGGCAAAGACGTCGTGGGCTAGGGATTTAGCCGGCTCGAGGTGAGTAGTGATTTTAAATGATATTTTGAGGGTTTGAAACTCCGGATTGTATCATAGCGCTATATTGAGGTGAGACACACGCTCGATGATGAGCGTGGGGTCGTTTACTTCTGGGGATTGTGACTTGGTCCGTCCCGAATGATGATTTTTACCGCGTATTTAACTGAAACTTATTTGTTATCATTATGATTTGTGCTGATTACCATATTTGGGCTTCGTGCCAATTATTTGATCCATTCGGGGAATTTTTTTTACTGTTTCCTCACTATTTTGACTTATTGCTTGAACTAAGTCATGTTGTTTTCACTATTTTACAACTCAGCCACTTTTACTCAGTTTTGAGACTTAGATAATATTTTAATGATGTTTGGGTTGAGAACTACTGTTTTACTATGCCTGAGGGGCTTGTGATGATTTTCTGACTGAGTGCGGCTGAGGGCCAGATGTGAGGTTTTACTGAGTGATATGAGGCCGAGGGCCTGAGATACTTTATATGCCACGAGGTGGCTTGTGACTGATATGAGGCCGAGGGCCTGAGATACTGTATATATGCCACGAGGTGGCTTGATTGATATGAGGTCGAGGGCCTAGATTTATGCCACGAGGTGGCTTGATATTGCGCTTAGGCCGTAAGGGGCCCCTCCCGGAGTCTGTACACCCCAAGTGAGCGCGGGTACCCATTGTGATGTGAAATATAGCCCGAGGGGCTGATATTGTACTATGTGATAGCCCGAGGGGCTGATACTGTTCCATAAGGGGCTCGTATTGTTCTGAGATTTGAGCTCGAGGGGCTGGTACTGTTCTATGATATTGCCCGAGGGGCGGATTTGTTGATACTGAGCCCGAGCAGCGATGTTTTACTTTACATTATTTACCTGAAAAATTACATGTTTTACCTGTTGAAAGGAGATTTTATTTGATTTCTCACTGATTTATTATTTTCGAATGATGTTTTATTGCTTCATTATAGAATGCCTTGTGCTTTACGTGTTTTCTTACTTTCAGTCGTTATTTATATTTACTACTCACTGAGTTGGGGTACTCACATTACTCCCTGCACCATGTGTGCAGATTCAGGCGTTGTTGGTTCCGCTCCGGAGTACTGATTCCTCCCGTCCAGGCGGTGATTCAGAGATTACGAGGTAGTTGTTGGCGTCCACAGCCCCGTATCTCTTTTATCTTGTTGTTTCTATGTTCTTCAAACAGTTGTGCCAAATATTGTATTTAGTAGACTTGTCATTAGAATCCATAGTTGCCCATGACTTGTGACACCCCATTTTCGGGCTGTGTCGGGATGGTTAGCTATATTTTTCGCGAATGATTGCTATTAAACTGTGCTTGTTTTGTTTTCTTGATTAATTAACTGCTTAAAATGAGAATTTGGTTAAATCGACTGGCCTTGTCTTCATGAGAGGCACCATCACGACCGGGTTCGGGGTTAGGGCCGTGACAGGTTGGTATCAGAGCCTAGGTTACATAGGTCTCACTAGTCATGAGCGGGTTTAGTAGAGTCTCGCGGATCGGTACGGAGACGTCTGTATTTATCTTCGAGAGGCTGTAGAACCTTTTTAGGAAAACTTCATATTCTTGAATTTCTTATCATGCGAACTTGTTGATCAGAGCACTAAAACTTCTGTTATCCTATTCTCTCACAGATGGTGAGGACGCGAGATACCGGACGAGGTGGACGACCACCAGTGCCACCCACTGAGGCCACCAGGGGCCGTGGACGCGGTCGTGGTCATGGCAGAGGCAGAGCAGCTAGGGCAGCACCTGCTGATCCACCAGCTGCCCCGGTTCAGGATCAGGTTCCAGTAGCACCAGTTGTGCCCATCGTGATTCCGGGTCTTCAGGAGACCTTGGCTCAGATATTATCCGTTTGCACTGGCCTGGCTCAGGCAGTTTCAGCCACCACTGCAGCAGCTACTTCACAGGCCAGGGGAGGCAATCAGACCCCCGCTGCTCGCACACCGGAGCAGGCAGTGCAGGGACTTCAGATGCCGGGGGCACCTCAAGCCCAGCCGGTTACGCCAGCCCAAGAGTTCATGGTACCATTTATGCCGGATGACGAACAGCGTCGTCTTGAGAGGTTTGGTAGACTCTAGCCTCCGTCATTCAGTGGTGCTGAGAGTGAGGATGCCCAGGGTTTTCTTGACAAGTGTCAGCGGATGCTCCGTACCGCTAGGATTCTTGAGTCTAGTGGTGTGGCATTCACCACCTTTCAGTTTACTGGAGCTGCCTTCACTTGGTGGGAGGCGTATGAGAGGCGTAGGCCGGTTGGTGCAGCGCCCCTTACTTAGCAGCAGTTCTCCGCTCTGTTCTTGGAGAAGTATGTGCCGCAATCCCGCAGAGAGGAGCTGCGTAGACAGTTCGAGTGGTTGCGACAGGGGGATATGACTGTGTTATAATACGAGTCGAGTTTTTTTGAGTTGGCTCGTCATGCTGTCTGGATGGTTCCGACTGATCGTGAAAGGATCAGGAGGTTTTTGGATGGCCTTAACTATCATCTCCATATTCTTATAACCAGAGAGAGAGTGTTGGGTGCAACGTTCGAGGAGGTGGTTGATATTGCTAGCGAGATTGAGACGGTTCGTCATCAGGAGCGAGAGGAGAGGGAGGCCAAGAGGCCTCGAGGATCGGGTAGCTACAGTGGTGCTCCTTCGAGGGGCTAGTTTCAGCATGGTAGAGGTCGTTCGTTCAGGCCTGCTCAGTCAGCCCGTCCAGAGTATCGTGGGGCATCTTCAGGCCATGGTTATCATGGGTTGCAGCAAGGCCAGTCATCACTCAGCGCCCTTCCAGCTCGTGCTCCGCCAGCCCAGGGTCCTTCTTTGCCGAGTGCATTTGCTAGACACTCTAATGCGAGGGGTTTCCTTCATTCCTCTTCTCCAGCACCAGGGAGCTGTTATGAGTGTGGCGGGATGGGTCACATGTGGAGGCAGTGTCCTCATCGTGGGGCTAGTTCGTCTCAGCAGAGGGGTCAGCCCTCGACTTCTGCTCCAGCTACCTTACCACCCGCCCAGCCAGCTAGAGGTGGAGTCAGGCAGCTAGAGGTTTCCCTAGAGGGGAGGTCGATCAGGCGGTGGCTAGGCTCGTTTCTATGCCATTCCAGGCAGGACAGATGCCATTGCTTCATATGCTGTCATTACAGGTATTGTTTCAGTCTGCCACAGGGATGCCTCTGTATTATTTGATCCCGGTTCCACCTATTCTTATGCGTCCTCATATTTTGCTCATTATTTGGGTACGCTCCGGGAGTTTCTTGCTTTACTTGTTCATGTGTCTACCCCGGTGGGCGATACTGTTGTTGTAGACCGTGTGCACCGGTCATGTGTAGTGATTATTGGGGGTCTGGATACGCGAGTGGACCTATTGCTATTGAGCATGGTGGATTTTGATGTCATTTTAGGCATGGATTGGTTATCTCCATGTCGTGCTATTCTAGACTGTCATGCTAAGACAGTCACCTTGGCTATGCCGGGTGTGCCGCGAATCGAGTGGCGTGGTGTGACTGATTACATTCCTAGTAGAGTGATATCGTTCTTGAAGGCCCAGCGTATGGTTGGGAAGGGTTGCCTTTAATATCTAGCATTTGTGAGGGATGTTGGAGCTGAGACTCCTAGCATTGATTCTGTTCCAGTTGTGAGGGATTTTCCCGATATATTTCCCTCAGACCTACCGGGCATGCCACCGGACAGGGACATTGATTTTGGTATTGACCTGGTGTCGGGCACTCAGCCCATTTCTATTCTGCCGTATCGTATGGCACCAGCAGAGTTGAAAGAATTGAAGGAGCAACTTCAGGAACTCCTAGATAAGGGGTTCATTCGGCCTAGTGTGTCACCTTGCGGTGCGCCGGTTCTGTTTGTGAAGAAGAAGGATGGCACAATGAGAATGTGCATCGATTATAGGCAATTGAACAAAGTAACAATTAAGAACAAGTACCCATTGCCTCGCATTGATGATTTATTTGACCATCTTCAGGGAGCGCGAGTGTTCTCCAAGATTAATCTCCATTCGGGTTATCACCAGTTGAGGATCAAGGATTCAGACATTCCTAAGACTGCTTTCAGGAGTAGATATGGTCACTATGAGTTTCTTGTTATGTCTTTCGGGCTAACCAACGCCCCAGCAACGTTCATGCATTTGATGAACATTGTATTTCAGCCTTATCTAGATTCATTCGTCATTGTATTCATTGATGATATTCTAGTTTACTCGCGTATTCAGGACGAGCACGCGGAGCATTTGCGAGTTGTATTGCAGAAATTGAGGGAGGAGAAGCTTTATGTGAAATTCTCTAAGTGTGAGTTTTGGCTCGGCTCAGTGGCTTTCTTGGGGCACGTAGTGTCCAGTGAGGGTATTCAGGTTGATCCAAAGAAGATAGAGGCGGTTCATAGTTGGCCTAGACCGTCCTCAGCCACAGATATTCGTAGCTTTCTTGGGTTGGCAGGCTATTGTCGCCGGTTTGTCCAGGGATTCTCATCCATTGCATCACCCTTGACCAAATTCACTCAGAAGGGTGCTCCATTTGTATGGTCGAACGAGTGTGAAGAGAGCTTTCAGAAGCTCAAGACAGCCTTGACCACAGCTCCAGTATTGGTTTTGCCATCAGCTTCAGGTGCATATACTGTGTATTGTGATGCTTCAAGAGTTGGGATTGGTTATGTATTAATGCAGGAGGGTAGAGTTATTGCTTATGCTTCTCGTTAGTTGAAGCCCCATGAGAAGAACTACCCGGTTCATGATTTGGAGCTGGCTTCCATAGTTCATGCATTGAAGATTTTGAGGCATTACTTGTATGGCGTATCTTGTGAGGTGTTTACTGATCATCGCAGCCTTCAACATTTGTTCAAGCAAAAGGATCTTAATTTGAGGCAGCGGAGATGGTTGGAGTTTCTCAAGGATTATGATATCACGATATTATACCATCCGGGAAAGGTCGATGTGGTGGCCGATGCTTTGAGCCGAAAGGCAGTGAGTATGGGGAATTTGGCATATATTCCAGTTGGGGAGAGACCCCTTGTAGTTGATGTTCAGGCCTTGGCCAATCGGTTTGTGAGATTAGATATTTCGGAACCTAGTCGGGTGTTGGCTTGTGTGATTTCTCAGTCTTCATTATATGATCGCATTAGAGGGCGCCAGTATGACGATCCGCATTTGCTTGTCCTTAGGAACAGAGTTCAGCATGATGATGCCAGAGATGTGACCATCGGCGATGATGTAGTGTTGAGGATGCAGGGCCGGATTTGTGTGCCCAATGTGGATGGGCTTCGGGAGTTGATTCTGGAGGAGGCCCATAGCTCGCGGTATTCCATTCATCCCGTGCCGCAAAGATGTATCAGGACTTAAGACAACACTATTGGTGGAGAAGAATGAAGAAAGCTATTGTGGGATTCGTAGCTTGGTGTCTCAACTGCCAGCAGGTAAAATATGAGCATCAGAGACCGAGTGGCTTGCTTCAGCAGATGACTATTCCCGAGTGAAAGTGGGAGCGGATCACTATGGACTTTGTTGTTGGACTTCCACGGACTTTGAAAAAGTTCGATGCTCTTTGGGTGATTGTGGATCGGCTGACCAAGTCCGCGTACTTCATTCCTGTGTGTACTACATATTCTTCAGAGCGGTTGGCAGGGATTTATATCCGGGAGATTGTTCGGCTGCATGGTGTCCCAGTTTCTATCATTTCAGATCGAGGTACTCAGTTTACTTTGCAGTTTTGGAGAGCCGTGCAGAGAGAGTTGGGTACCCAGGTGGAGTTGAGCACAGCTTTTCATCCTCAGACGGATGGGCAGTCCGAGCGTACTATTCAGATATTGGAGGACATGTTGCGTGCTTGTGTTATTGATTTCAAAGGTTCATGGGATGAGTTTCTACCGCTTGCAGAGTTTTCTTATAACAACAGCTACCAGTCGAGTATTCAGATGGCTCCATATGAGGCTTTGTATGGGAGGCTGTGTAGATCTCCAGTTGGTTGGTTCGAGCCCGGCGAGGCTAGGCTATTGGGGACTGACTTGGTTCATGATGCTCTAGAGAAGGTGAAAGTGATTCAGGAGAGGCTCCGTACAACGCAGTCGAGGCAAAAGAGTTATGCTGATAGGAAGGTTCGAGATGTGTCCTACATGGTTGGTGAGAAGGTCTTGCTGAAGGTTTCGCCCATGAAGGGTGTTATGAGATTCGGGAAGAAAGGAAAATTGAGTCCTCGGTTCATTGGGCCATTTGAGGTGCTTCGGAGGATTGGGGAGGTGGCATATGAGCTTGCTTTGCCACCAAGCTTGTCGAGTGTACACCCAATATTTCATGTTTCTATGCTCTGAAAGTATATTGGGGATCCGTCTCATATTTGGACTTCAGCACGATTCAATTGGATGATGATTTGACTTATGATGTGGACCCAGTGGCGATTTTGGGTCGTCAGGTTCGGAAGTTGAGGTCCAAGGACATAGCTTCAGTGAAAGTGCAATGGAGAGGTCGGCCCGTGGAGGAGGCTACTTGGGAAACCGAACGGGAGATGTGGAGCAGATATCCTCACCTATTTGAGGCTTCAGGTATGTTTCTTGAATCGTTCGAGGACGAACGTATGTTTTAGAGGTGGAGAATGTGACGACCTGCTGTGCCGGAGAAGCACATTTGATACTAATTGCTTAGATTTTTGCTTGTTTTAAACGTAATTTTCTTTTTGTAATTATGTAAAAGAGCAAAAAGGCTAAGTGTTTTCAAAGTTTGATTACGGATTTGACTTTATTGATACTGGACTATTCTGAAAAATTGAAATAGCTCCATTATGTCATTTATAACTTGTATGCCAAATTTGAAGTCATTCCGGATTCATTTGACATGTTTCGGTATAAGTTTTGTAAATTGAAAAGTTCGAAACTCATAATTCCAAACAAATTGACGCTTCAACATTTCTTGGGATGATTTGAAATCCTAGGTAAGTCCCATATGATGTTTTAAGATTTGTTGATATATTTGATTGAAGTCCCGAGGACTACGAATGGACTTTGAATGGTGGATGGGGTTTAACTTGGGCATTTCAAGAATGTTCCGATGTCGTTTCTTCAAGAATAAGTGGTATCATATTAAGCAAATGGGCTCCAAATTCAGTTTAATTTGAAGCATTAGATCCGTATCGAAATTTCGGAGTCATAGCAAAAAGAATCGTCCAATTCGGACATCGTATGAGAGAGTTATGCCTATTTTTGTGTCAGGGAAATCGCCAGCGCCCAGGGTAGCACGAGGCGCCACCCATGGCGCCAGCATTTTTTTTGGCTATTGGAACCAGTGCCGCAGGCAACGCTCGACGCCACCTATGGCGCCCGAAACGCTGAAACACTATAACACAGGGGTTTTGGCCATTTTCGACAAAAATAGAGTTGGGGGAGCTCGGTTTGGGCGATATTTAAAGGGGTTTTCACAAATTTGAATGAGGTAAGTGTTCTTTATTATAAATCCTTTATAGATCATGATTTCATACTCATTTACATCATGAATCCATGAATTTATGGAAGAAAAAAATCAAATTTTTACCAAATCTTCCAAAAACGAAAATGTAAGATTTGAAAGCCAATCTGATATCGGAATTCGATAATTTTCGTATGGTTGAACTCGTTGGGAGATAAGTGTCACGACCCAGGCCAGAGGGCCGCAACGGGCACCGGGACCACTCACCGAGTGCCAACGTTCCTGACATCAAACCTCTCCTATTGTCTATAAGGCTGACGAGATCAAGATAAATAGCAAACAATAATCCGCAAACAATAATCCTTATCAACTCAAACTTTCCGATAATAACATGTACATACATATATATCGTGGCCAACAAGGCTGTTATGTAAAAATTATACAACAAAAATACTTTTGCCGACAAGGCAATCTCACTATACAAAAGTCAACCCCTTGTCTATGAGCCTCAATAGGAAGACAAGTAATGCAACCTATGTCCGAACAGGGCCCCGACATACCCATAATGCCTATAACAAAATGCATACCAAGACCACGGCAAGTCCAGAGGAGGGATGCCAATATCCGCTGAACTGGACAGCCTACTAAGGTGGGGGAACCTCGTCTATATGTCTATCCGAACCTGCAGCACGACATGCAGCGTCCAGTAATAAAAGGACGTCAGTACGAATAAAGTACTGAGTATGTAAGACAGGAGACATAATATAAGAACAGTAATATACGTCGAGATAAGAAACATACAACCTGTACCATCTAAGTGCCTCTGAGGGCGACTAACCATGAAATGCCTGATATGCATATACTTATATCCATTATAAAATCATCATATATATATATATATATATATATAT
>MCJB01048458.1:0-47545 GCA_002018475.1 Nicotiana obtusifolia | reverse complement strand
ATATATATATATATACACGCCTCTGTGGGCCTCATCATCATCATATCCAACTGATCGGTGGTTGCACAATAGGTGTCGTACCCGACCGACTATAGCGCGGCTCGGTAGAGTAAAATAGTTGTCGACTATAGCGCGACTCAGTAGAGTAAAAATATATACATATGTATAGTTGCACAATAGGTGCCATACCCGGCCGACTATAGCGCGGCTCGCTAGAGTAAAATAGATAATGCATGCTGGACTCATAGAAATCACACTTTCTGGACCTTTCAAAGTGATGTAAGGTCGAAGAAACAACACACATCAGTCCTCCCATAAGAGGGGAAACAATGTAAGCGCTTCTAGCTTCTAAGAGTAGAGTATATCTTTGAGGGCTCATTCAGTGCATTGTGTATAATAAGAGTCGTGCAAAAGAAGGAAAGGGACAGTCTCACATACCTTGTATACTCTGTACCCATCTCAAGCTATGCAACTGCCATACTCCTTAGTCTACAATAAAAGAACGATTCTATCGTTATCCTCTAAGCGTTATAGTTATTATTAACTACAACCCTAAATATATATGGTGTTTCTCTACACCCTTCTTCCTCCAAAACTCCACAAAAATAGTAGTAAAACATGCAGCCCAACAGCAAGCCAAAACAAACCACACCCAGTCCACTACCAGTAAATAACTTGAACCCACGGCTTCCGATCACCATCCCGTGAGTTCTTACATGGATAGAACGAATTTCCAAGAATTTCAAGGAGAAAGAATGTATGAAGGAAAGCACCCTCTTCCTTGGTTCTTCAACCTCTAGGTTTTACTCCCAATTAGGGCTTGAAGGAGAGGGGAAATCGGTTAGGGCCTTTCCTTAGTTCTTCAATCTCTAGATTTCTTTCCCCAATTAGAACTTGAAAGAGAGGGAAATTGATTAGGGCTTGTGTGAGATTTTTGAGAAGGGTTGCAGGGGCTCTCTTTGGTTTTTCAGGTTTGAAAAAGGGTGAAGTAACTGGGTTTATACTCCTTTTAAAGGTACTCTCCTGACCGACTTTGGAACTTATATTCTTGTCCTTTAATTTGGCAAATAAGTGACGCACGTATCTGACACCTACACGTCTGGGACCGCATTTACGTCGCATAACCAACGTGCAGTTCGCATTTTGGACGCGAACCGTAGCCCAGAAATTTGTCTCATTCTGCAATACAGGATGTATGATTTGCGGTCCACATTGTAGAAATGCGATCGCATATTAGACCGCATTTTTGACGTAGATTTCTGCCCAGAAATCTGTTTCAGTCTGTGATACATTTAGTACGATATGCGGTCCACATTTTAAAAATGCGACCGCATTTCTGGCACTGATCTTTGTCCAGAAATCTGCCTTGGTCTGCGTTTTCAGTGTTAGATATGCGGTCCGCATTTTAGAAATGCGACCACATATGAGACCGCATATTTGACGTTGGTCTTGGCCCAAGATTTTGTCTTGGTCCGCGGTCTCAGCGTGAGAAAATGCGGCTCGCTTATGGGTTTTGCGGTAGCATACCCAGCTTCGTGATGCCTTTTGCTCTTTTCTTGAATTTTTGAACTCTTTTCCGGTTCTTAGGCCCTTATATGTAAACTATCTTACGGCGTAATCTAACGTATGCAATTATGGGTTGTAACAATAAGGAACCAGTGGATGTGAAAATTTCTGAGCTTCGAGAAGTGGGCCCGAGGCTCGGGTTTTGCTAATTTCGTAATTTATTAGTATTTTTCGATTGTTTCGCTTGGGATTTGTCCCCTCAGCATATTGTGACGTATTAGTTCTGATTTTGGGTAGATTCGACGCGCGTGGAGGCCAATTCGAGGGGCAAAGACGTCGCGGGCTAGGGATTTAGCCGGCTCGAGGTGAGTAGTGATTTTAAATGATGTTCTGAGGGCTTGCAACCCCGGATTGTACATCGTAGCGCTATATTGAGGTGAGACACACGCTCGATGATGAGCGTGGGGTCGTTTACTTCTGGGGATTGTGACTTGGTCCGTCCCGAATGATAATTTCTACCGCGTATTTGACTGAAACTTACTTGTTATCATTATGATTTGGGCTGATTGCCATATTTGGGCTTCGTGCCAATTATTTGAACCCTTCGGGGAATTTTTATCGCTGTTTCCTCACTATTTTGACTTATTGGTTGAACTCAGTCATGTTGTTTTTACTGTTTTACAACCCAGCCACTTTTACTCAGTTTTGAGACTTAGATAATATTTTAATGATGTTTTGGGCTGAGAACTACTGTTTTACTATGCCCGAGGGGCTTGTGATGATTTTCTGACTGAGTGCGGCCGTGGGCCAGATGTGAGGTTTTACTGAGTGATATGAGGCCGAGGGCTTGAGATACTTTATATGCCACGAGGTGGCTTGTGACTAATATGAGGCCGAGGGCCTGAGATACTTTATATGCCACGAGGTGGCTTGTGACTGATATGAGGCCGAGGGCCTAAGATACTGTATATACGCCACGAGGTGGCTTGATTGATATGAGGCCGAGGGCCTAGATTTATGCCACGAGGTGGCTTGATATTGCACTTGGGCCGTAAGGGGCCCCTCCCGGAGTCTGTACATCCCCAGTGAGCGTGGGTACCCATTGTGATGTGAAATATAGCCCGAGGGGCTGATATTGTACTATGTGATAGCCCGAGGGGCTGATACTGTTCCATAAGGGGCTGGTATTGTTCTGAGATTTGAGCCCGAGGGGCTGGTACTGTTATATGATATTGCCCGAGGGGTGGATTTGTTGATACTGAGCCCGAGCAGCGATGTTTTACTTCACATTATTTACCTAAAAATTACATGTTTTACCTGTTGAAAGGAGATTTTACTTGATTTCTCACTGATTTACTGTTTTCGAATGATGTTTTATTGCTTCATTATATAATGCCTTGTGCTTTACGTGTTTTCTTACTTTCAGTCGTTATTTATATTTATTACTCACTGAGTTGGAGTACTCACATTACTCCCTACACCATGTGTGCAGATTCAGGCGTTGTTGGTTCCGCTCCGGAGTACTGATTCCTCCCGTCCAGGCGGTGATTCAAAGACTACGAGGTAGCTGTTGGCGTCCGCAGCCCCGTATCTCTTTTATCTTGTTGTTTCTATGTTCATCAAACAGTTGTGCCAGATATTGTATTTAGTAGACTTGTCATTATGATCCATAGTTGCCCATGACTTGTGACACCCAGTTTCGGGCTTTGTCGGGATGGTTAGCTAAATTTTCCGCGAATGATTGCTATTAAACTATGCTTGTTTTGTTTTCTTGATTAATTGACTGCTTAAAATGAGAATTTGATTAAATCGGCTGGCCTTGTCTTCACGAGAGGCACCATCACGATCGGATTCGGGGTTAGGGCCGTGACGAAAACTTTGCTTTTAGAGGATAAAATTCAAGAAGCTTGTTTCGTATTTGATAAAAAGTCACACAGAGATATCGAGTGAAAACAAACGAGGAAAAGCTTTGGGGATGCACTAATTAAGGCTTAATGACTTTTTTATCAGTTTTGAATATTCTCACATATTTGTGTATGTCTCAACCATTAGTGTTAGGGGTATTTTAAGATAAAAAGTAACATTGAGGGCAGGCATTTAAGGTCCAATTAGTGAAGAGGAAATTTTAAAGCCAAATTCAATAGGTTTGAGGTATTATTTGGTACGTTTCCGTTTTGGTAAATGAACATTTTTTTAGTAGTAAATTAATATAAATTGACGCAAACAACGCTAAACATCTACCGGAAGACTCCACGGGCATTGCGGCTGACTCCATCTCTCCAAGGTTAAGTAGAATTCCACCAAATAAATCGGTTCAACTACACACTATATATGTCATATCCAGCCGTTCAACAAACCAAGTTGCATTTTTCGACAGAGAGAAGGCAATGTCAAAATCTTCTTCTCAATCAACTGAAAATGGAGACCGCTCGGCGAATTTATCTCACACATTCAAGTACTTGCTAGGTCAGTTATTTACTTTCTCACCTTATATTTATTCAATTTCATATTTTTTTAGCATTGTTTGTTCAGTACTGTGTTCATACTTGTAGCAACTCAATTTTTATCAAGGGGAATACCATTCATATTCAACTCTTGGATCGTTCGGCACCTCACTGAAGAAGACTATGCGGTACTATTCTATTTTAACCATTGTTTTATATCATATTCCTCTTTTTTTTTTAACCTTATTTTTGTAGAGTACGTGATCCAATTAGAAGGTGTTTTGCAAATTTAAAAGACAATTTAGCGAGCATTGGAATGGGTGAGCCCAAATAAAGTAAATTTATTTTCTGGAAACATAAAATAGCATTAATTTAGAAGATTCAGCATCCAAGGGTGTGACATAGCGGTCAATAAAGTGGGTGCACCTTGGTCCTTGATAGATGACAAATGCTATGTGATTTATTCTCATCCAATAGAATAATCTAGGTGCACTCAAGCTAGCCCGACACCACCTTTATAAAAAATGAATATGGAGGATTCTTATAGGCGAGCCCAACTAGTTCGTGATTGAAGCTTTGTGGTTTTTGTTGTTTTATGTATATGACTATATTTAAAAGCGCAAATTTGAACCTTGGTCCTTGAAGACCAGAGTTCAAATTCGGCGGACACAAAAACCAAGTGATTTGTTCTCTTCTGTCTAAGACTTGGTAGACAGAGTTACTTGGTATAGGTGGTGGGAGATCGCAGGTACCAAATGGAATACTTGAGGTGCCCTTAAGCTGGCCCCGACATCACCTTTTTAAAATATGAATATTTGAAGATTCTTACAAGTGACACCAACTAGTTAGAGATTGAAGCTTTGTTTGTTTCATGTATATGTCAATGTATTTGTAGGTGCAATTTTGTTAATAAATTGGTTTGCAGTTGTTTCTTCTTATTTTGTACTCTTCTTGGGGTGATAATACAACACTTGGAAAGATTATTATAGGTAAACGTTAGAAAAGGGAAATTGTTATTCGTTTCTTGGTATTTCATATTATATTATACTGAATAGAAGTTTGTGAGCCTGAACAGGTGATCAAACTTGAACAAACGAAAGTATGAATTGGTCATTCTATTAGAGTTAGTATTTCGGGTATGTTATGAAATAGTAGTTGAAGTATGTAATATTTTTCCGGAGAGGTTCCTTACTAACTTTATTTAGGTATTGGTGCTACTGGGTTGATTTTAATTTGAATTACAAAAGATGGTAGCCTCTCCATGGAATGATGGAAAGACGAGAATAGGGAGAAGTCAACTAAATTAGGTGGATTAAAGAATGAGAAGAACTCTCTCACTTGTTCTTGTTATAAGCTTTGAGTTGTTTTTCTTTTCTTTTTCTTGTATAAACTTTTGTGGTTGACTGGTTGTGAACTAGACAATACAGCATCTACGTTGACATGTACCATATCGATTCACCATAATTTTGATTGATGTTTGTGGTGATGTGAGTTCAACATGTTATCAGTTAACTCTTATGTTTTATTGTACTTTTCAACCTGACTTTTGGTTTTATGTACAGGAAATGTCTAACACTTCTTTGTGCATCATGCAGTTGTATGCTGTACAATTTCACTTGTTCATTACTTGTGTGCTTTTTCTTAGTCGAGAGGGTTTCAGGCGAGCATGCATGAGGGCCGACATTTATTGGTACTATTGGATGTTTTCTTTCATGCTTCTTTTAGTTTTGTTCTTTGTATTTCATTTCAGAATTTCTTTTAGTTTCAATAAATAAAATTATCAAATCAATAGAAGCCTGTTGCAACTCTTTCTCTCTCTTTATATTGAAATTAAAGAGTTCAGTACTCATCTCGAGTAGTAAGCATATATTTTTTGTCAAGCTGTTATGGTCATAGTCAATAAATTGTTCTTTTATACTTTTGCTGTGAGATTTTGAAAATCTGTTTTATGTGATCCACATTAAACCTAATTATGCTTGTTTTTTACCAATTGGAATAGGAGTGAAACTAATCTCCAGATTATAACTTCTTTAAAAAATCATTACTTTATTTTGTACTATACAAGCGCCAGGTAGGTGTATTGCCGAAGATTTCCATTTAAGTTGCAAAGAGCTCAAAAAGCCTGAAAAATCATCCACTTGCTTTTACATTTTCCTGTTGCTTTTTCTCAGCATCGACTTAAACAATGTAAAAGTCCTTTCTAGAGAAGGACTCCATTGTTTGTGACAATGTGGATAAGCATGTGAAACTTTCTAGAGGTCTTTGACAAAGACGAGAGCTAATAGGTGGCTAAGGTTTTGAATTCTCAGATTAAATATTTGAGATGAGACAGGGCAAGAGGATACAGCATTTTAGGAAGCCAAATTTCAGATGTTTGACCATTTAGATGGCACTCCTAATATAAACTTCAATTAGCTAACAGACCCCTACGTTAAGCAAATAGAGGGTGTAGTCTATCTGGTTCGACATTGTGCAGTTCCGGCAAGATGAGTACATGAAGGTTCTTTTATCTTTTGTTTCTGGCATTCTGTTTCTTCTTTGAAACTTCCATTGGAAATAAATAAATAAAATAATACATATATACACATACACATATATATGCATACATACATAAATATGGATCTGCTTTTGAAGTTTAAGGAAGTAACTGTATTTAAATTGCAGTGGCGGATCACTGAGAGAAAATGCAGCAAAACTGTTGAAAGTAGCATGGATGACCCTCCCTTTGGGAATAGTTGTCACATTTGCAGGATGCCTTTTTGTTTTATGGTGGCAAGAACTAAGTTATTCTAGTCAATATGCACAGGCTATATGGATAAATGGTGAGCTTAAACTTTGGTATACAGTCTTTTAAAGCATTGTGCTGTGTGCCTGGCTATCAATGTGAGCCTGGAAAACTAACCTTTCCATGGTTACTTATCAAAAAAAAGAAAAAGAACTATGGTTCCATGGTTGCTTCTGTTTTCGGCTTTTGAACTTTTACTTGTGAGGGTTTGCATGTATGCTCTTCTGAAATTGTTATTCATGTGCTGTATGTGTTTGGCTTCAATGTGAGTTTAACATAATCCTGACCTGCTTAGAACCGTTTTTTTTCCTACTTCCATCTGGTTGGATGTTCGAGACTTGAATGTATCATGTATTGGACTGTCCCTGAAGTTGATTTTGTGAAATTTTCTGGAAAAATTCTCGTCTGACTTTTTCATTTTTATTGGAAATTTTATTTCCATCGAGCAGGTTTTGCATGTATATTGGAGCTACTAGCCGAACCCTTTTACATCTTATCTCAGAATTTGCTTCTCCTTAAGTTGCGTTTGATAGTTGAAAGTGCAGCTACCCTTTCACGTTGTATAGCTACCTACATGCTCATTGTAAAGCTACCTGGCATGGTAAACAACTATTGATCATCTTCATTATTTATCTTTTGTAGTTTTCAGATTTAAATTTTATCTTTACTTACAGTTTAAATGAGTTTACTGTTAGTCATTCTTGTTCATTTATAACAAGAATTACTGCCTTATATTATTTATGCAAAGAAGGAATTGTTGCTCAATGGCATAATATACCTCTTGAGGATTGAATTATATTATGAATAGTAATTATATTGCCTTAATTTTTGAAGTTTAGTCCTAAAAACTGGCTTTGATGAAACACCAATTTGACCGTTGAACGTGTGCAGAAACAATATTTTGAAGGAGTCTCCACACATCTACATAGTTTGAAGACTAATGTTTAGTTAATCTAGTTTTTGGTGGAATCTTAAACATGTAAGTGATGTAAATCTCTGATGGACTTTATTAGAAAAGGACCCTACTTTTGTACTTAATTGCATCTCCTTGATGCTTCTGTTAATTTCAATCACAGGAGCTTCCAGTACAGTAAATATTTGGTGGCTTTCAGTAATGTACCCCCCTCATGCCTTATTTTACGCATTCTTCCTTTGATAATTTAAATTTGAAAGACATGATTCCTTTGATTGGTACATCTGTGGGCATGTATTTGCTGCCTGACTGAATAGTGTCGACCTTAAACTTTGATATAGAAGTATTCTGGTCCACCATTTCTGGTGGATGAATGAGTTTTATATTCTGTAGTCCCTCGTCTTAGTTAATCTGATGATTTTTCATAAAACTCTGCGCGTAACTGTTCCATGTCCTTGCATGAGTTGTTTACTTGCAGGGACGCCAGAACTTAATTCAGTTTAGTTGTGGTGACAAACATTGAAAATTAAAATTTCAAACCTTTGGGATAAAGCAATATACAAAAATTTAAGATTAGGATTTCTTACTTTCAGGAGAAAGCTATTGTATTTGCCTTGTCGCAAGTCGCATTTGGAGCGTGTGTGTTCTTTGGCTACTGGGGCTACTTTTTTCTTTTTCACATGTATAGCAGTTCTGATCTCTTTCCTTTTGGGTAAGAATTCTAATGTTTACTCATCCTCTGTTGTTTCACATGCATGTTATACGTTTCATATTTTCTTTGATAAAATGATAAGTGATATGTAAAGTAAGGCACAAGCTGATGCTTATAGCAGATCTACAGACAAAACACAAAAACATCTATCTATCTATCTCTATATATATATATGGGAGGGAGGGAGGGAGGGCGTGGTCCTAAAGAAAGCAAGTCAGCCTTTTATGAGAATGGAGCTTTTTTCCTTCTTTTGGAAGTGGGGGTGGCTGGGGACTTGGCTACAAGAAATACAAAGGAATGAATGGAAGCCTACCTTTGGTATGGTTATATCAATTTTTCAACTTTGTTCACAATATCTCTCTGCCTCTTCTCTTATGTTGACAGTTCTTTTCTTCTTGTGATTGGAATTTAATTTATTTAACAGTCAATACCTTTCTAGTGTAGGAAATGGAGGCATTGATGAGCAGCTTTCAAGAATGTGTATGTTGTTTACCTTTCAATCTTTCCGAAAGTTGCTTCTTCAAGAAGGAGAAAAGATGGTTCTTGTGTGGTTGGACACACCATATAACCAAGCAGTATATGGGCTTGTAGACAAACTAGGTATGATTTCTTAACAAAGCAGCATATTGCTTAAACAGGTCATACTTTTTACCAGAACATATAATTGATTTTTCAGGCAGCTTAGTGGTTAGACTGGTGTTTCTCCCATTTGAAGAAAGTTCATATGCTACATTTGCAAGGTCTGCATCAGGTTTATCTCGCCTTCCTCCTTATAGGACTCTTCTTGGTTATAGGACTTCACCTTTTTTTTTTTTTTTTTTCAATTTGTATGTTCTTCTAAATCTTGCTTAGTTTTTATCGTGGTGAATAATGCCAATTTGGTTTCACAAGGGGGAGGGGAAGGGCAAGAAGAGAGAAATTCATGAAGTTAGTTCCTTAGTTAGGATTATTGTTCATATATTGTGACACACAACTATAAGGGACATAAAAGATATAAGAATTCCTCCTTTTCAGTCTAGATTTCGGAGGTTAGATGACCCATTTTTACTTACTTACCAAACAGGGAAATAACAAATAATCATCCTTCTACCTACCTCTTTTCGCCCTTACAGATCCTGTTCTTAACATGATTTATTGACTGGCTCCTATGGAAGTTTTTCATACCTTATTGAAAGACAAGACACAGAGAGAATGGTGGTTCCTCAAGTGATGCCACACCTATTAAGAAATACTTTTGAACCAAAGGTTATACTGGGTTTTACTAGTTGTTGGCATGTCTTATATTTCTGGTTTGACTTTTCAGGATTTTGCGCAGAAGCTATGAAATAGATAAATGAGCTTATCTTTTTATTTAACCTTAACAACCAACATGAACTATTGCTTTTGCCTTTTCTTCTGATGCTACTTGATGTATTTATTTCTTTAACAGAATTTTGCTTGGTTCATTACTTCAATGAACCAGGTTATCTTATAGCATGAATGTATACTGTGTGTGCACTTGTCAGACTTAACCTCTTCCGGGATCTCAATTTCTAGGCCATTTTGGTTTCCTTAAAAAGTTTCTTTGACTTGATGACAGAAATTGATGCTGTATTCTCCAAGAATTCTGGTTTAGGCACCAAAACACAATGAACGGCTATATTTCAGCAATGACTTACAGTCTTCTCCGAACTTGCTAGCGTTTACTTAACCTTAGCTCTAATATTGCATTATTGGTGTTTTTAGCCACCACAAAGCTATAAACCAAAATATTAACTTAATGCTGACTGTCTTTCTTCTGTTCATTCAATTGGAAGTGGCAATTTGCTGATGCTTCAGCTGTTTCACTAATTTGACAGGTGAACACACACAGAAGCAAAAGAAACTGGGAAAAAGTTTATCTGAGGCTTTGAAACTTGTTTTACTAATAGGTAACTATGACATCTTTCATAACTTTCTCTAATTTATTTGTTTATCTATTTATACAATAGACCCTTGTGGTCCGGCCCTTCCCCGGACCCCGCGCATAGCGGGAGCTTAGTGCACCAGGCTGCCTTTTTCTTTTTTTAAACTTATTTGTTTGTTTATTTATTGCATCTGTTTTGGAAATCATTGTAGCTATAGAGCTGGACTCGTGGTTACCTACCTTTACTTATCTTACTGGCTCATGAATTTAGAAGCTTGTTACTAAATGAGTAAAAAAGGTGATGGACAATGTTCAACATCCTCGGTAGTTTTAGCCAAGTCTTAATTTTTCCGCACCTGTTATCTTAGCAAACATTGACAAAAATTCTCAAATCCGGTTTTACAAATTATCGACATCAACGTACAAATGATGTCATGCTTTTTTGAAAATGATTCTACTGTTAAACATTCTGGGTGCTAGTCATTGACCTTCTCACAACTTATACGGTATGTCAGATTTGCATGCATAGGTATCGATGTATTTTCTTACAGAAATTCAACCGAGTCTTTCGAATATGAGTGCTGCTTCGAAATAAGTGTAAGGATCCTCTCTGTCATTGTTAATTACTCTTTATACCATCCTGTATAATATGGCAGAAAAATGTGGGACGTTTCTCCTTGCATCACATGGGTTATCTGGAAAGAGAAATACGAGGTGTTTGAAGGACAAGCTATACAGAGTATAGCATTGTTATTTAAGCATTTTTTTAATGCAAACAGGAAAATTTAGGTTGCTTAGACACTTTTATGAATTTTTTTTGGAGCTCTAAAGATGAAATCTTTTGTAAAGTTAAATTAGCACCTTGTTGGTGCCATTATGATAATTTGAAACAAAAAACTCTTTCTACATTAGCCCAAAAAAAAGCTCTCTCTGCCACTCTTTAGTTTTCGAAACTCAATCTTCTGCTTTGCAAATCTTTATTGCAGAAGGGGCCTTTCTCATGAGTGGAATGGACTACTGAATCTTGAAACTAAAAAGAACCTGAATTAAAACATCTACTTTCGGGCACACGTCTATTGTGGTGACAAATTCACGGTCTACCTAAGAGAAAAAGAACACTTGAAAGCTTCAAAAGATAGAGGCCGATGTACATCACGCAGCATTTGGGATGTTATGACTTAACTAAGACTCTAAAATGTGTAGTGGACTGCTTTCTCGCTGCCACTGAAATAGGAAGCTTCTAGAATATGTTCTCTAGACTTACTCTTGCTCAGGCATTTTGCTTGGTTTATCAGCATCATTACCATATGCTTCAAACTAATTCCTTTCCTTTTTGATAAATATGCTTCGAACAATAAATTGACACACGATATGTCTCACTTGCTACTTGTACTTATTACATGGAAAAACTTGGTAAGCTTTTATTTCATTTTGGTTCTTAGGTTTTTTAAAACGAATTAGACTCCAATTAGCTTATCTTCATTTCCAAAACTGCTTGTCTTGTAGGTTTGGTGGTCATGGCCTTTGGCCCTAGCTTTTCCTACTCTCTCATCAGATCGCTGTATGGTCGCAAGTGGAGTGATGGAGAAGCTTCAACAGCTCTACGATACTATTGCCTCTATGTGATTCTTTTGGCTATGAATGGTAAGGGCGTGCTTGGTTTTCATAATAGAAATTGATTATAATATCTGAACTAAGCGATTATTGAATAATTAATTAGAAAATAATGACTTCCGATGAAAATCTTATGCAGTTATCATTTCTAACAGTGATTTCTCATATAATAACTAAAACCAATTAGAGTTAATGAAACAAATTGATAGGAATACCGATTAAATAGGATAATAAACCGTGTCATCCTTGTCTAGAGTGATCCATGAGAAAAATTCTATTTAAGATTTTAGACAGAAAAGGAAACACTGACAGTTTGAGTAGGTTCTCCTTTGTTTTTGTATGATTCATTTGTATTATCATGAGATAATTTCACTACGACCTGATGGGGCTACTGACCATGATCTAGACTCAAAGGACCTTCTCTCCATATTTTATGTGAATAAGGCCAAATGAGCGCAAAAGAAATTCCATGCTGAAACCTTTCTGTAATACTGAAAGTTGGGGACCCCCTCAACAGCTGTCAAATATTTTTGGAAGGTCCAGAACTATTGCTATTTCTATCTTCCTTTTCATTAATTATTTTGGGTGCTTAAGATTTAATTTAATTAGTTACCTTGATGATATACTATAGGTTTTCTAGTTCGTCCTCCCATATCCTGATATTATGACTTGAAACGCAACACTTTTGATCATGAAATATTATGGGGTTTTGGCTTTTTCTTAACTCTGTTGATTTCAAGTTTCGGCAGCTCATATCTATTGGTGCTTCTGTGGTTCCTGTGTATTTATAGCCGGGCCACAGCACATGAATTGGAGCTGATTTACTATCATACGCTCAAATGTTGATACTTAGCACCTAATCAACCTATAGCTCTCAGTATAAGGGCGGAGAATGTCGAAAACTTTGCAAACAAACTACTTTTAGCTACGGGATTATCTTATGAAGTTGGCATGATATGAGTTTAAATAGAGTAACGTGGTAAATGAAATTCATATTAACCGATCCAAACTTATTTGGGACCAAGGTGTAATTGTAGTAGTTGTTGAGGATCATTTTATGAAGCAAGCTGCAGTTTATGATGATAATTAAGCAGGTCCGCTGAAACGTCAATTTTAGTAAATAATGATGTGGAGACAGCTGTTTATATATGGAAAAAGGTTGTGAAGAACTGAAGATTGCATTTCCCAACTTTGGCTTCTATTTTAATCAGTTAATGTGTTTGATTTTGTAATTAACTTTACTGCTGCAGCCTCCACGGCCAAAGTTATTTAGATAAGAGTACTTTTCATGTTTGAAATTTCTGCGAATGATGCAGTTCTTGAGCTTTCTGATAAATTTTGGCAAAGCAGTACTGAAGCTCTTAACTGGAGTCGGGCCAAGTTTATCCACCAGTCATTTTTGTTGTTCAGTGTCGTTAAAGTGATACAACCTTGAAGCATGCTTTTGAAATTGGTGACTTTTATCTGACTTCTTAGGTAGGGATGAAACTATTGGCAAGTTTCTTTTGGAATATGCCATCTTTTGTGCTTTTGTCTCTATGAGGACAGGGCACTGTCTTCTTGCTCGTGGAGGATAACCAGGACGTTCCAATTAAAATGCAGCAAATACCTGTATGATCAGAATCGAAAGATCCCAATATCCCTAATCTTTTTAATTCGTGGATCATAAATCCTTGACATTCCAGAAACTACCTAGAAATCCTTGTAGTGATGCATTGCAGCTATGTACTATGCTAATGCAACGTCGTTACCCCCACTGCCTTTGTGAATTATTATTGGAGGTTTTAGCTCATTTTTCATTCAAAAAAATCTGATTTTAATAATTTGATCATTTATGAATCCGTTTATTCCTTTTACATTTTTCTGATCAGGCTGCTTATTGCTTTTTATATAACTGATGGAAAGCTTATAATTTCTGTTTCAAGTAGCTGAGATCTCCAATCAAGAGTGTTCTCTTCTCGTTTGCAACTTGCAATATTAATTGCAATGATTTGCCCAAAAGATTGTACATCTGATTTGTCTGTATTTGCTTTCACCTTGTGAAGATGATATGTTGAATTTACCCTGACCAACTAAAGTTTTCTTTAGCTTTACCAGCCTTAAGGTCTACAGATACTATTATGAAATTGTCAAATTTTTCTCTGTCTTTGGTGCAGGAATATCTGAAGCATTTTTGCATGCAGTCGCAGATGAGATTCAACTCAAGCGCTCAAATGATTCCTTGCTTGTGTTCTCATTGATTTACCTGGTGTTGAATGTTTCTCTTATACGCTCAGCTGGTGCAATTGGGTTGATTTTAGCAAATTCTTTGAGTATCCTTTCATGATGCATGAAAGTTTCTCTTCCTGGAATTTCGGCAGTGTTTGCTTCTTTATTTGAAAAAAGAAAATTGATGATCAGTGTTCGCACTGCAGATCTTGGTTCAGAATTAAGGCAAGGTCTTACAGTTTGGTGGTGTGTTCTGATTAGGTTGTTGGGGATGGTGAATATCATGTACCATACGTCATAGGGTTGCATATTTCAGTTGTCAGCATCTTTCACGTTGCAACTTCACAATCTATCATTTTCAGATTAAAGAACTATTTTCAGGAACACTTCTAATAGGTAGAACTGTAGAAGAACTAGGCCAATTAGAGCTTGGTTTTCACTTTGGTGATGATAGTCTGGAAGCCATATTGCATGAGAAGGTAAGTGTTTAACTGATGATTGCTATGAGTTTTTGCAGTTAGTAGCAAAGTTACAGCAGTAGTAATGTGCAAGCATCTTTAACATTATTGTTGTTGCTGGCTGCTAAAACTGAAACGGCTATCTGCTAAATATGAAAGGCAACAAGCACTTGTAGTCATCTGTGTCCAGAGTTGGAAGTGTCTGAGTGGTTCACTAGATCTTTGGAGCTGTGTGAACCAAGTTGTCGTTAAGGATATCTAAAACTTGTAGCCGCTAGTTCCTTGACTTTTTGAAAGATATGGCTTTAAGGATCACTTACTCAGCAGTATTCATCAGGAACTATTTCCAGGTATTTGCTAAGCTTGTGAAATTATTTTGTTTTATATCATCAAAACCAATAATTTTCCTAATGCTTTACTATTATTTGGATTTTTTTCTCAGGGCTCATCCTCATTTTCCTTCGGTAGCTGCCTGCCCTCTGGTTGGACGTTTCTGCTTCTTTCTGGAGTAGTCACTCTAATTTCAGAAAAGATATTTCTGGATCGGGATGACTTCTGGAAAACATTTAGCGGTCACTTCTTAGTGGGAATCACCAGTTTCATGCTAGCAGCCTTTATCATGTAAGTTTGTAGGGAGCTTATGAAGATGACCTTTGCAGAGCTAACATTTTTGTTGTCCAATGCACTCTGTGGACTAGAATTGTAGGAGACTAGGCTTAAAGACTGAACATCAAAACTGAACTCCTATAATTTGGAAGTCCTATAATTAAATTGTATTCTGAAAAGCATGACGTGTGTATTTGAGTCTTATCTATCTTAATCTTCAGCTATCATCGCGAGAGGAGCTTTATCAACAATATCATACGTTTCCAGGAGCATGCTGACTGAGAAGAAAATCCCACTGCAGTAAGGTTCATTTTCCCCCATATTTAATACTCACAATTCTTTTATGTTTCTTTATTTTGATGTTCACCTGGACATGATGCCTCCAATGCAGGTCAAAGCAAGAACCTTAGTCATCAGTTATTTTATGGACAGAAGATGGCATTTAGCTCTTTGATGCATATCGGCAATTATTTGTTGCATTTCAAAGTGAAAGTCATAGTTTACTAGGTATGACGGAACTCTGGTTTGATGTTTTAATGAACTGGTTCCTGTTATTCTGGCCATAATATTTGCTTGATGCTCCAAGCAGGTGTATTCACTTGTCGGGTTTCCACATCAAATCCAAGTGGTCTTGGCATCTCAGATGTGTCATTGTTGAAATCAATTTCTTTTAGATAAGGAATTATTGTAATCAATCATCTGAGTTTTCCAATCGTAAAAGAATGCGTGCTTTCAGATAATGTTCAATGAAGGATGAGAAATTAACTTTTTTACCTATTAAAAGACAACAAAGTTATAAGCAATTTATGAAGACCACTGATTAATTTGTTTGGTTTACAATGTTCTTGTTCTGCTTATTTTCAATTCCAGAGGTGGGTTGTTGTTTGATTCTGGTCTTTGCTTTGGATTTTACTTTGCAAGAATTTCCCAGATCAACCAGGATCAAGAACAGATGATATTATAAAGTGATAAATCATTGTTATGCCAAGTACATGATGCATTGACAGGGTAGTAATTTCCACATTTTCTTCCACATATTAGTGGTTTTATTTTTCTCCTACATTTGACGCTCATCTCACTTTAGTGATGCAAGGGACAAGAGGTATCATTCTTTCACTGCTTTGGCCTTTATTCCTTCTTTCAAGCATTATTTGATTGAATTGGGGAGCTGATGCAGTGGCAGTAAGAATTGTGTCATTACTATGAGTTGTGCATGCCCTATCTTTTCAAGGTAAAAATTATGCAGTGGCATCTAAGAGGTATAGTGTGGGTTTTTGGTTAGAAATAAATCTGTTCAGGTGATTTATTGTAACATGACATGCTATCTAAATTGATTCGTTTCTGCCGATAGGTACTCCGTACTTGCATGTATATACATATATGTTCATCTTGATTAATAGGGGGATTCATATATTCATTATATCAATTCTCTTATCCAGTGCTCGGATTGCCTCCAGCTGCGGTAAAGATTTTATTTTTCTTAGTTTGGTTCCTCTCATAGGATAAAATTTCATTCCTGCCTTTTGCAACCCCCCGTAAGTGATCCTCGTATAGCAATCAAGAATAGCCAAATAGATGAGAGAGATGTATGCATAGGTCCTCCAAAAGCAGAGTGTGGATTTGGAAAATAAGTGATCACAGAGAGCACTATCATGAATGTATGGGTTGTGGTCCAATATCCCTATAATGGTGAAAGTTTGGTAATTATAAGTAAGGGTGGGTTTTCGGACAGTTCAAATTGAATATGAGCTTCGTGGTTTGGATATTCGGTTTTTGAATTAGATAAATGACAATCCAAATCCAATTCAAAAAAGCTTGAGCGGATTGAATTTTTTATGTTCGGTTTTGAATTAGTAGGTTTGGATATTTTAAATTTTCAGTTTTGAGCTTATAAGTTTAGATGTTTATTCTTCTTATCAAAATGAACATCTAAATAAAGTATTCATATTAAATTACCTAAAGTATTTCTCATTCTCACTATAATAATCCAAGTAAAGTATTCAACTTATGAAATCATTAATACAACAAAAGACATTAATAAGGCCAATAAGAAGTAGCAACAGTAAAATTATGTCAAATAGAAAGTATTGTAATAATAACTTAATAATTAATATTAAATATATGAGATAATGTCTAATGGTAAAGTATTGGATTTATTATTATTAGCATATGGACAATGGACTTAATATAAGTATAGAAATTTTGGATTTTCAGTTATCCGAAAATCTGAAGTACCAAATCAAATATTTAAAAGGTTTATCAAATTTGAAGTCAGTTGATTAAGATCAATTTTTTATTTTAAGTTGTGTGCTCATAATTTATTGGAAGAAGAAAAAGAAGATGCAGAATGATGAAGCAGGGCAAGGAGAAAATGCATAAAAAAGAGGAAGAGGGAGAAGAAGAAAATTTGACATAAGGCTAAAAAAGCTAAGATTTTCTTAGTGAGATCAAAATATAACTGGTGGTTTTAAAGATATCCACCCAGTATAATTTTATGTGACTTTCCTCCTCCCGGTCCCAACGTTGACTTTGAGTTCTAAACAAAAGTATAATATATCAATCCAATCTATAATTACAACGTATTTCTTACTCTGAAATATTTTAAAATATTTGACATAATTATACTAATGATATTAATATACAATTTTAAAACATTTAAAAGTTAATTTCATTTATCACGAGGAGTAGACATTCTTTTATTTTTTTTTAAACTTTAAAGTAGTGTTTCTATACGACTAACTTAGATTATTAGATACGTAACAAATAGTTCGAGGGATGTTCAATATATCACTTTAATTCTAGTGTTATTGCTTGCGTGTTTGTTTGTACTCGCATTTAGCTAAACGAAAGACGCGAAGATCACCATTAGTAAGAGAAACTAGCTCAATTTGTAAATTGATTCAGCTTGTAATTCACTTATTTTCTATAGTCTCAGCTGTAAAGATATTATTATTAATTGTGCTTACATTTATAAGTAACAAGTCTATTTTTCTACCATCTGAACTTGAATCCTATTGAAGGGGGTAAAACATAACCTCTTTAACGTAATTTGGTATTTTACCATCACAACAATTACTTACATTTTTATCAAGGTTAATTTATTTTTAATTACCTTTCGAGGGGTGCTTGTATCGGACTGTTCAAATCAAAGTAACTTCTTGGGATCTTGAGTGCATGACATTGTGCTGATTTATTTGATCTTGTTATTAGTTGAAGAGAATAGTCCTACGACTGTGTAGGAGTCACTCGTATCTGTAAATCTGTAATCTTGTTTCTTTTGTCCTTTTCTAAAATTCATTTAAAAAGCTTTATTTAAAAATTAGATGACAACTGGTAGGGCATTGAATGCAGTTGCATGGATAGGAATCGGACTAGATGGTTTCTAAATATATTTGAAAAGTGAAAAACCCTTTTTTACCCCCTTCAATTCCTCAATTTAGTAGTATAAGACTACTGGGTAGTGGGTACTGAAGAAGGAAATGAGGATGTATAGTCCCTTTAACCCGCAATGAGTGACACGTGTAAAATGAGTGACGCTATAGATATCGAATCATATCCAACTTATAAAGTGAAATTAGTTTGTGTATATTTAATAAATTTTTTAATATAAATATATTATTTAAATAAAAATTACTGGATTCAGTTAAACTTGTATTTAGACTTCTACTTCCACCCAGAACTTACTATAATAAAGTAATTTAAGAGTTTTTTGCTTCAAAAGGTATGTAATTTTTGTGAGAATACTAATAATATGCAAAAAAGTATAGAATTGCGATGCACGTGTCCTTCTAAGTTAAGTGAAGCTAACGGACGGACTTGTAAATTGCATTTAATATTACGAGTTATAAATATTTCTTTCAGTCCATTTTAATTAATTTTTTGGCTATTTTCACATATATTAAAGAATTTAATTTTTAGCGTTAATTAATAATAATATTGACCATATTAATCTTAATTTGTTTGTTGACAATACTGTAGCGACTCCATGAAGTATGGGGCCTAAACCTGAATCATTATTAGAGGCCTTTGAAGGCAAGATGTTAATTATATTTTACAGCAAACTTCTTGTAATATTTTCCCCTAATTGATAATATAGTCAATTTATTTAATTATTTTTGAAATATTAGGTAAACTTTGTTAATTTTACTTTCGAAAAACACCTCTCCAGTGGGGGAATGACTTCATTTTTCTATGAACAATATAGATAGGCATGTCAAAGAAAAATCAATTTTTTATATTTCACGCAGTATATTAATTAGAGTATTATCTTGAACAAAATCATTTGTAGCCACTCGATGAAAACTAATGACAACTGTAGCCATAAAACAAGGCATACAATTCATAACCTAAAACCAATTATAAGGGCTAACAAGTAAAACCCTGAAAACTAGCGGGAGACTCTGGCTCCTTAATGCAACCATAATAGCTGCTAGCCAAATCTTTGATAGTCATCTAACGTTCTTTTACACTTAATATTAGTAGTCAAAAAATTTCAAATCACACCAAAAATCCTTCAAACCTAGTGAAATCCCTGTCAAAATCCACCCTTTCAGACCAAAAATTCCACTAAACCCAATTGTCTTCTCCATAACCACCAAACTTCTTCCTATTATACACAAATTACAATCCTTTGTTTTATATTTTACAATATATATATATATATATATATATATATATATATATATATATATATATATTTATTTATAGTAATCCAATTTAGAAAAATATAATATTGCATAAGTAAAAATACCCATGATATAAGAAAAAGAGGAAGAAGGTGATAGGTTTTGTACGTACTATACACATTATACAGTAGTATAATGTATATATATACAACTCTATATATAAAATATACATAAAATTATATGACATTGAATTGTGTAAAAAGTGTATATACATCATATCAGTGTACGTACACCCTTCATATAAATGTGCATACATAATATATACACATTATATACAATATTTTCAACACTCAACATAGCCACCGTAATCTTTCACGTCCAGTTTTGTATAATACGTGTATAATAAATATATCATTAGTGTATAATGTATACAACTGATTATACACTATATTATACAATTATTATACACTGATTACACAATGTATATATAAAGGAGCACTCGATAATGGAGGACAACGAACTTGGCCGGAAAAAGCTTTTTGCCGTCAGCAACTATTTTATTTTCTCTATTTCTCATCTTCTTGCAAAATTTATCCCAAAAGATATCATGAAATACTATATCTGAAAGTAGACAGAAAGTGAAGAAAGCGGTAACCACTGCCAGACTTTTGCTAGAAATTACTCAAAGAAAATAGATATTTTGCATTTAAGTAAAAGAGGAAGGGGTCGCAAAGAAAAAAGAGAAAATTAAAAAAAGACGTGTGTTGGTGTCATTTTAGGAGAAGAAAAGAAAAAAAGAAAAAAAGAGGAAGTGAAGAAGGAAAAAGATAAGAAGTGAGGGAAAGATGAAAGAAACCGGCAGATTGAAGATTAGAGAAAGAGAGACAGGGGGCGAGAGAGAAAGGAGAAGTAGGCGGTAGAAAGAGGATAGACGTGCATTGAGAATAGTGGCTCTAACTTGTCAATAAATTGTGCGTAAAAGCTATTTCAAGTATATGGGAAAAAATATGGGCTAATAAAATTTTGAAGAGCTATAGAGGGTTGTATCCTCTATATCTTCTGCTTGTACAACTTTTCGTAGTACCTTTGTTACAAAATAAGTCCAAAAATCAATATGGAGCTAATTACAAAAGCTATTGTAAAGCGAAAATTAATCCATGTCCAAGAGAATTAAGAGAGATGAAGGAGAAAGTCATTTAAGTGCATGTAATCTATTATAGCTCAACCAAATTCTCCCTTAAGAAGAGCATATTATTTGGAACTATGCTGTAATGATTATTGACATGGCAAATTACTGATCAAAAGATTACTTACTATTATAAAGAATTATATGAATAATTATATATATATATATATGGGGGTTTTATATTTTTGGGGCTTAAAGCTTTAGCTTTACTTGCATTGGAGTTGAGCCGCTCATGAATATTTAAAAAAATTAAATATTATAGATAACAAAAAAATTAAAAAATCAATTAAAGTGGAGTGTAAGTAAAACATTTTCTATCCTTTGTCTTGGCAAATGCTGTAAATGGAGATTCGAGCAAAAGAAGAAATTCCCATAGGGCAAGACCTCACTCCTCCAATCCCGCCACTTTCTCTCTCCCTCCGCCATTCCACTCTCCTCTCTCACTGCTCTTCTTGCTTTTCTCCTCTCCCTGCTTCTCCTTTCTCCCCTACAAATAATCCCAGCCCAAATCACTTCATTCGCTACTGTTCCCTTCAATGCTCTTCTCTCGACTCCCCTCTTCACTTCTCCTCTTCAGAATTTCACTTCTTTCACCTTTTCCCGCAACCCCTTTACACCACCTCTCCTACTTCCACCGACCTCCGCCTCTCCCTCC
This sequence comes from Nicotiana obtusifolia, assembly GCA_002018475.1. NCBI lineage: Eukaryota > Viridiplantae > Streptophyta > Magnoliopsida > Solanales > Solanaceae > Nicotiana > Nicotiana obtusifolia. The sequence continues at coordinate 25,948 of MCJB01048458.1, read as the reverse complement.
GCCTCATCCACCGCTTCCAGGAAGCAAATGGGTCTTTCTCAAATTTGGAAAGAATTTGTGGGTTGATGACAAATTTCAAAAAATTTATGTTCTTGGAAGAACAACAGTGCTACAACGATGACCATGAAGAAGAACTTTCTGGAAGAATTCTTGATGGGGCAAAGGCTATGGCTATTGCAAGAAGAACTCGAGATGGTTTGGATACTAATGTGGAGTTATCAGCTGCGGAGTATTCTGTAGAAGCTGCAGTGCTCTGCTTGGTGCTGACTAATTCGGTGGAAGTTCATGATAAGGATGGCAGAAGTTTAGGAGTTGGTGTTTATGATTTAGCCTTTTCGTATATTAATCATAGCTGTTCTCCAAATGCTTCTTACAGGTTTTGTACAAGATTGGATTCTGGTGGAGAATTGGAGTTTAGAATATGTCCAGCAGCTTCAGAGACTGGTGCTGCTGGTAATGAAAGTGAATCCATTATTAATGGTAATGTTCTACTGCATTTTCTTTACTAAAGTTTTTGGTCTTTTTGAAGATTTTTTGATAGAAAGAATATGCGATTTTGCTTTTGCTTTGGATTTGTTGTTTGGTGATGTTAGGAAGTGAATCATGTGGTCCGAGAATAGTACTTCGAAGTATAAAGGCAATCCAGAAAAGTGAAGAGGTGTTGATTACATACACTGACTTATTACAGCCTAAGGTACGCTTGTTTCTCTATGTTTTGAATGATTTATATATTATAGGAACGTTGTTACTCAATATCAATGAATGTTTACTTTTATTTTGATTCTCATAAATGGAAAACTTTATATTTACACAATGTGATGGCCATTTTCTGGAACTGTCTATAGTGATTTGGTCAAATTAAGTTGGTGCTAATGAAGATTTGGCTTCTATAGTTTGTAGTTAGAATTGGTGCTTTGCATCTTTTTTTTTTTGGTAAAGAAATACTTTATAACAAACATTTAATAAGTTTTTATCACACTGAGCGTCTCTCTCATGGTATTCCAGAAATTCATTCTTTACGAACAGCAAAAAGCAATTAATCAGAACTCGTATATAGTCATTCAACTCCTTTTTTATGTTAGTTTTTTACTATTCGTGTTATATGTCAGTAAAAGTGCTTAACCTCTGGAGTCGTTGAAATTGTGAACGATAATGTCAACTTTCACTATTGACCAAATTCATGGTTTAAAATACTAGAATGATGGAGGACAAATGACTAAAATCTTTAAGTCGAATGCCGTGAATCCAAAAGCATTCGCAATATTTATAATTCCAATGGTAAAAAATGGTTGAACAAAGGGGAGAAGGTTGTTCTTTAGATGGGCTTGTGGAGAGGATGTGTGAAGACCAGAATGCGCTAGATTGGACGTACCCGAAACATTTTGTTTGAAGTGATCGCTACCTTTTATATTCATTCCTTCTGGTAGTCTTCTGGCATGTATCGATGGCTTTATGCACATAACACATACTACATTAACTTAAACTTTGAAGATAATCTTAGCCCACTAGTTTACCTTGCATCTTGGAGCTCCTTTTTAGGTCCAATCTCTTTAATATTAACTCATCACGTCTTCCATTACGTTTTAATTCTTGGCCTATTCATATCATTTTATTTTTTGTTTGACTGTTGATTCAATGGTTCGGTTTACCATACAGAAATTCGTTTGTTCTTGTTTTATTAATTTTAAAAACTCCACCTGGTATAGGACTTAGTAAAGCTATTTAGGTCTTTCTTCCTTGGAAATTCTAGAAGGGTTATTGTTGACTCTTGTAAATTTATCTCTGTCTTGTTGTCAGGCTCTCTAAAGATTGAGCTGAGAACAGTTTCAGAATCTGTCTGTTATTTTGACTAGAAACTTCACAGAAGGTCTTCAAAGTAGATCTTCTTTGACCTCCTTGAAACCATAGACAAGTATATGTTGCCATCTTCTTATAGTGCCTTACTGTGATTTACATTCTATTCCTTTTACATCAACCCTTGAGTATTTTTCCTTAAGATGGGGGTTGACTGTTACTTATCAAAAAGCCACGGAGTTCCCATTTTCAGCTTTTAGATTGTTACAACTAATGTTTTCATGTAGTCCTTCCAGGAGGGCTTTACTTTGCAGCTGGCTCCGACTTTCTAGTACCATTTTTTGCTTTATCATATAGAAATTGCTCTATTCACATTTGATTCTTTTGGTGCCAACTCTACTTGCTCGCGTTTCCACTTCTCTGGATTTTCTATTGCTCAAAGATAGATTTTCCTTCATAGGCGTGTTTAGAGAAATATTACAGCCACGATAGAGAAGTCAAAAATTATCCTATTGGCATGATAATACATAGTGAGAACGACCTAGTTGGGACCTCCAAAGTTGTTTTATTCAGGCAAAAGGGCTTCAACGCACTTGACTACTTTTCTTATATACCCATCCTCGACTATGTTGCTCATTGACAATAAGTCATTAATTTGTCGGTTTTAGTCATTGACTTCTTCATTTGACAGCTGAGTCACTTTATTGAATAATGTCACGCCGATAACTGATGACAAATAAGCTAATCTGATGACAAATAAGTTAACTTTTTCGTTTCCTTCTATATTATTGTAGTTTGACTGGGAGCTAACTAAACAAAGTTCTGATTGTGTATTTTGGAAGGAGCATCCAAGAGATGAGTTAATGTTTACTATCGGTAACTTTTATGTTTTATGAGGATAGAACTATGTCTAACAAAACTTTTGATAAGTGTTCTATTAAAAAAGGTAATGAGCAGCCTGGAGATAAGAGCTCCCGCACTACCCTTCTATGTCCTTAGACTGTAATAAGTTCATTGAGTCTGAAATTTGCCTATTTTATAGCTTCTTGGGATAACTATGTAAATCGAATTGAATACTGAGGACCACCGAAAGTGAGTACAAATCCATGTTGACATTTCTACAACCTCTTTCACTGAGTAATTGCATCAAGTCAAATCATGACGAGATATCTTAAATGGAGGAGTACTTTTTTATGTACATTAAATGGAGGAGTACTTTGTGTCCCAAATTAAATAGTGGCAAAACAATTTGCGAGTTAAAGAATGCGAAGTTTGATTATATGTTTTCTCCAATAGTTGAAATAATCACGGACTTCCAGAGTTGATTTGCTATTTCATAACTCTGAGTATCGTTACTTTGAAGTGTCTCCTAACCTTGAAGGTACTTACAAGTAATGACCCAGGGTGTAATGATGACTCAGGGTGTTCCAGTAGAGGGGCTTCAACATGCTAGTTAGCTAACAGACTAGTGATTCTCTTGACCAGGAATTTTTGTTTATAAAATGGCGATGTAGGGATTGTATGGTGATAATGAGATAGTTGGATCGTGTGCATCTATTATTATTCTGGATAAATAGTCGGAAATGCCCATAATTTCTTGGTCTTGTAGTAGGGATAAGGTGAATGCTTTTCACTATTTGTCTTTCTCTTTATTTGGGACATTATGGAACTAGTTGCCTTCAGATTGGTGGTCATTCTTTATAAGCAAAAACACAACTTTGTTGATGGTAATAAATTTACATTATGGATAATAAATGCAATGATGACCTCCAAGAAGTAGGTATATATACGTAGTTTATGGTTGAAAATGCTTCTATCTATGTCTCGATCTTAATCCTTACATCCAACTTCGTTTTTGAGAAGGTAACATGTTTTATGTATTAAACACAAAACGGGTTTTACTGAAACGATATATACAAGTGAGCAAAAAGAGTAAACCAATCTACATTTCTAACAGGAACCTAATGTGTCTAAGATAGATACAGTATCCTCTGGGTAGATCTGCTTGCACCAAAAACAGAAAAGCTTAATACAGTTAAGTTTGATCTTTTGCACTGTGTTGCTGTTGTTCTCGAAACATCTAGAGTTCCTTTCTTTCCAGATTGTCCACCAAATGCAAGCAAGGACCATACTCTATCTGTTTTTGTTATCTGCTCCAGCTCCAGCTGTTTCCCAACTAAAGAGAGCTTCAGTAATCTTTCTAGGCATTGTCCAGGCTATGCCTCTGAGATTAATGAAGATCTTCCATAACTGATCTGTTATCCTACAGTGAAAAAATAGGTGACCAACTGTTTCCACTTCATTTTCACAAAGAAAACATCTTGAGCTTAGAGTCCACTTCCTCTTATTTAAGTTTTTGTGTCTGAGCACAATTTCCTTTGCCAGTAACCATGAGAAGCATGCAACCTTATATGGTATCTTGGTCTCCCAAATATGTTTCCAGGGCCAGTTGGTGACTTGAGGTATTGGTTGGTTTATCGTTTTGTAGGTTGCATTGACACTGAATTTTCCACTACTATGTCCCTGACATCTCAATGTATCATCTCCATCCTGAATTCCTTTCTGCGACGTTGTCCAGTTGTTTGTAGAACTCAATTATTCTATTTATCTCCCAATCATTCAAGTCTCTTCCGAGTATTAGTACCCAACCTTGAGGTGACCACATTTCAGCTATATGTCAGAGAATAAATCCTTCAGAGCTCCATTCGCCAGCCAATTATCATTCCAGGAGGATGTCTTCCTACCATTTAGCACTCTAATAGAGACTTGGTTTTTTAGAGCTGGTCATAATACCCTTATAGACCTCCAAAGACTAACTCCATAAGCTGTGTTAACTGGTTTAGTCATCCAGTTGTCTTCTCCTTCATATTTGGCTTTGATCACCTTGCTCCATAAACTTTGAGGATCTTGAGAGATCTCCATAACCACTTTAGTTTGAGGGCTTGGTGTGATTCTTCTAGTTTCTAATTCCCAATCCACCTTGAGCTTTGCTGAGAGTTACCTCTTTCCACTTGACTAGGTGATAGGCTTTTTTTTCTTTTTACCTTGCCACAAAAAATTCCGTCTTATGCTATCCAACCTTTGAATGACTCCCACAGGAATGAGAAAAAGGGATATCATATAGGTTTGCAGTGAGTCTAATACCGAGTTAATCAGAGTGAGTCTTCCTCCCATTAATAAATATTGACACTTCCATCTTGAGAGCTTTTTCTCACATTTCTCCGGTACATCGTTCCATATTGCAGTAGATTTTGACTTGTCCGCTAGTGGCATACCCAGATAAGTAGTAGGGAGAGTCCCCACTTCTCCCCCCAGGATCAGTACCTAATCCTCCATGTTTGTAACTTGATTGATCCGGAAGAGATAACTTGATAAATCGGGAAGAGATGACTCTTCCTCCAATTAATGTGCAGCCCAGAAATACGTTTAAAAAGAACTAATATAATCCTCAAAACTCTAAGTTGTTCCACTTTTGCATCACAGAAGATCAAGGTGTCATCAGCATATTGAAGATGTCCATTCATGGCTACCTCAAAGCCTTTAATCCCCCCACTGAGTTTGACTGTTTTGATCATGTTGTTCAAAGCTTCCATGATTATTATGAAAAGAAAAAGTGACAAAGGACCGCCCTGCCTGAGACCTTTCTGAGTAGGAAAGAATCCTTCTGAAGAACCATTAATAATGACTGAGAATTTGATAGTAGATATGCAGAATTTCATCCATTGCACTCCAATCCCATTTGTTGTAACATGATCAGTAAGAAATTCCAATTCACATGGTCAAATGCTTTCTCAATATCTAGCTTGCAAAGGATACTGCGCTTCTTCTGTTTCTATCTTGAGTCTACTGCTTCATTGGTTTTTACTATGACATCCATTATTTGCCTTCCTTTTATGAATGCCGTTCGTTGAGAATCTACCAATTTTTCCATCACCCTTTTCAGCCTCTCGGTCAGGGCTTTTGCTATAATCTTGTAAATTGCTCCCTATTAGGCTTATAGGTCTGAAGTCCCTCAATTCCTTTGCACCATTCTTCTTGGGGATCAAGGCAATGTAGGTTGCATTGAAACTACTTTAAAATAAACCATGGGAATGGAAATTGTGAAACACCCCCATGATGTCCTATTTAAGCACCTCCCAGCATTTAATAAAGAATCCCATTGTAAAGCCATCAGGTCCTAGTGCCTTGTCCATAGCACACAATTTCAAACACCCAAAAACTTCTCGTTCATCAAATCTGCTTTGTTGTAAATTCTTATCTTGCTCAGTTATTATTGGACAACTCCTAAAATTACTTGCAGGTCTCCATTCTTCAGTCTCAGTGAGTTTTTTGTAGAAATTTACTATCTCATTTTTGATTCTTTGTGGATCTGTGATTGATTCATCTTGGATCATTAAGTAGTCAATATTCTTGCATCTTTTGTGAGCATTGGCGGTCTTATGTAAGAACTTTGTATTCCTGTCTCCTTCTTTGAGCCAAATGGCCCTGGACCTTTGACTCCATGCCACTTCTTCATTCTTCAGAAGTTCATCATACTTCATCAGTAGTGATGTCTTCTCCACCATTTCCCCCTCAGATAGGCTTCTGACTTCTAGTACTCTGTCCAGTACAGCCAGTTGATTAAGAAGGGTCTGTTTTTTGAGCCTTCGAGTTGCCTTGGCTGTTTTTACTCCACTCCCTTAGTTTACCTTTCTAGGCCGTCAATTTAGAAGCTAGAATATAATCAGGTTTTCCTGCGAAGTCAAATGATGTCCACCAATTCTTGATTCTATCAACAAAGCAATCAGAGTTCAACCACCAATTGTCAAATTTGAAATAAGGGACTTCCTGCTCCTTAAAAACCACACTTAGAGAAAGAGTTTCTGTTGAGGACATCAATCCGTTATTAGATTCATGTAAAAGTGGAGTTAACAAGTGCTTTTAAAATTTTCAAGATTGAGGATGCAGAAAGAGAAGGCAGATCTCTATGAGTGCTCCTGTTGGTTCTCTTCTTCTTTTTACCTAACCTTTGAGTACCTAAAGGGGAGGGTTGGGACTTGAAGGAGGTGCACTTTTGTAAGAGTAGGAATATTTGGATCAAGATTCCATGTGGCGCCCAACATACATTCTGTCAGAACAATGATGTACATGTGCTCAAGATAGCATCAAACTCGCTATACTTTCATTACGTAGCTCCTGATATCATTTCACCATGTGAACAAGTAATGGCAGGAAATGAAGGCATCAGTTACTGTTGAAGATGTTAGAGAACTGTGGCTTATGTTTGCTGAACATGAGTTCAAAGCCTGGTTTCTCTTTTCGGCTTGTTTGCTTCCTCGGATTCAATAGTATCAGCTATTGACGTATGCATACCAAACCCCATTAACAGTAACGGTCAAAAATACTCTAGAGAATTTTAAACCAGATGTCTTATATTTTAGGATCACTCTCATCTTGATTGAAAGGTACTCCCTCCATCCCTAAGAAATTATCTTGCTTCCTTTTTTCATCCTCCAAAAGATGATGTTCTCTTTCTTAAACTAGAAATCTATTCCTTCATTATTCAGTATTTTCTGAAAATTTTACTAATCCAGAAGAGTTAAATCGGCCACTTTTATCCAAGATAAAACCTAAAAGTTGTCAGATAATCTACTTATATGTACTTTTGAGCCCAATTTTCGTTAGAATACATTATATAAGTCAAGCTTATCAGTGCTAATATTGTGCCCGTCAAATTAGACAGTCAATCAGGGTAAATGGATTAATTGATTAATGTGTTGCAGTTCCTTTTCAAATGTTCCTTAATGGGGAACTTTTTGAGCTCACGTATTAACCGTGAATCAAGTGAAAGTTTTATTTTTGTTGTTTGTGCAGTTGCCCGTTTAGGTAAGTTTGCCTGTAGCAGAGAATGGCATGCTGGTTTCAATGCTTGTTTAGGGTATGGATAATACCAATGTGATGTTCTCAGTTAGATTTATTTATGTTGTTGCTTAAATTGTTTACTAAAATTATTCTCAATCTTCACTTATTTACCTGTTCAAAGAACAAAATGTTCTCAATCTTCAAATCCAGTACTTTGAGATGATGCAGTTGACTAAGTTTTATGCTTTTTCAAGTTATTTTTCATGACGTCCTCTGTTAAACTTGTTAACTTTTGGAGAAGCAATTTTTATTCCATAATCAGTTCAGGTTCGTCTGAAATCAAATTCTTTTCTCAAGTGATTTTACTTGTCTTTCAGGTGATGAGGCAGTTAGAGTTGTGGTCGAAGTACAGGTTCAGTTGCTGCTGTAAACGATGTAATGCAATGCCTACAACTTATATAGATCACTGTCTGCAAGTAAGAACATATGGGTTGAGAACATTGGTTAAAAGGGTGTGTAAAAGTGATGTGCGTAGAATTGTTAAACGACGTTTTTCGTCTTGCTATAACCTCCTACTTAGAATGTTTTCAATTTCACCCTTTGATTTTCCACACCTTATTAAATTCGTGTTTGGTGCTTACCAAAAAAACAATAATCAAATCATGTTTGGTAATCACAGAATATTCATGTTAATTGAGTTCTAGAACGTAATTTGGTAATTGGTGATTAAACTTTATTTCCTGATTGAAGCCTTTCTCCAAAGTCTTCTTCAGGAGCTCTAAAATAACCTTACAAAAGCGGCAATATATAGACTTCAGTTCTAAAGTTGGGTGAGGTTACATATGAACACACATCTAGGAATGTGCCAATAAACCCTCAAGGTGTTACACTACTGAAGAGCTCATTATTACCAACACTAAGCATAAGACAATTTATTTAGTCCTGAAACTTTCTATCTGGTGATATATTTTTCTTGTACTTTTCCATCTTATTGTTCATTTCTTCTTTTTGTCTTTTGGGAGATCTTGTGTTCTTTTACTTTGAGTACTGCTTTTGAATAATCATACCAAGTTGAACATCTTTGTTCTTCTTCTAATCTCTTAACAAGTACGACATACTAAGCCTTTAGATCAAGCATTAACATCTCTTATGAACTTCATTCTGTAGGAAATTTTAAGTTTAAATCTCGGTGACAACTTTGATGGGAATCTTGTAATGGAGAAGCTGGTGGATTGCTTGGATGATGCTATAGATGACTTTCTCTCATTTGGTAACCCCAAGTCTTGTAGTGAAAAGCTCGAGATCCTGCTTACTCAAGATCATGTTGACATTGTTCTGACACCGAATGGTGAAAACATACGTCTACTCTTCAGATTGCATCCTCTTCACCATGTCTCTTTGCATGCCTACATGACACTGGCTTCTGCATACAAAGTCGTTGAAAGTGACCTGCTGGCCCTAGATTCTGAAAGTGATAAACATCAATGCGAAGCTTTTAGTATGAGCAGAAAGAGTGCAGCATATTCCTTGTTACTTGCTGGTGCAACCCACCATTTATTAGAATCTGAATCTTCTCTCATTGTGCCTTTGTCAAATTTTTGGGTGACTGCTGGTGAGACCTTACAAAATCTTGTCAAAAGCTCAACGTGGAACTCATTTGCCAAGGGGAGACATATTGAAGAAATTATATTTTCTTCATGTCAAATTTGTGGCAAATGCACGCTACTTGATCGGTTTAGGGATACTTGTGCAAATAGTCATGACCGAAATGCAGAATTTGCTGAGATAACTAGCCAATTTTTGAACTGTATTACCGATATAACACCAAAAATCTGGGGTCTTCTCATTGAGGAAGGTGGTGGTTATTTGAAAGTAGTGGAGGATCCCATTAACTTTAGATGGCTTGAGAGTAGAACGTCATCTGTTACTCATTTTGCAACTCATGCTACAAGTGGTAATGCAAAGGAAACAAATCCCGGATTTGAAGCAGTACCATATCACAGAGAGATGTGGGTAAATCTATTCCAGCTTAGTGTTCACTGCTTACTCTATGGAGCATTTTTGTCAACTATATGTTTTGGTCCTCATTCGCCACTGATGTCTAAAGTTGAAAATCTTCTAAGTGACGAAGGTATTCTGAATAAGTAAGCCATTGGTTGCATAAAAATCCCATGTAAATTGTTTGTAGTAGTCTTTAAGTTGTTGAGCTGCATGATAATACACTGAAATCTAAAGCTATTTTCTGGGCAGTCCATGCTAACTTTAGTTTTGCTTGGTACTTTTTCCACATTTTCAGTGATCCAACTCAGTTTTCGCCGTTGATTTACGGTCCTAGGAGTTTATTGTCTGTTGTTTCCTACACCTTAAAGGTTAAGGGGGTTTAAGTGAAATTTACTCTTTAATTAAATGAGAAGATTAAGCCTTGTAGGATAACTGATGAGTGTGATAAAAAATTTCAACTTATTTTAGTAGTTTAATGAAGAGGCAAATATCCTTTGCTTAAGCGTGAATTAAGTACAGATTCAACGGCTTGCTTCTTGGTGCCGACCACGTCTATCTGAGGATGTTTGGTCGGTGACTATTTTATGATTTGATTAAAGAAGCCATGCCTCATGTCCAATTCTTGAAATATTGTCCCCCAGTATTCTTTTGACACAATTTATCACAGCTTGTCTTCCTTGCAATTGAAACAGTACGATACTGTATAACCTCTCCTCAAAATAATAGTCGAAAATATATATATATTTTTGTATAAAATTATATATTTTTTCGGGTACCGAATATAAATAGTTTATATCGCGGTTAAATTTAATTGTTTATTGATAGAGCTACTAGTTTACATCTTATATGTATAAGGTTCGATTTATATCAGAACTTTTCCTATTCCAAACATCTAGGAAAAAAAAGAAGAAGAAAGGAAATAAAATATCGTTTAGTGAGAATCAAGAGCGTGTTTCGTAGAAAGTCTTTTTATGGGAGCGTTCTATGCATTATATTTTATTTATTTTTAATATCTAACTGATGAGTGAAAAATATTTTCTAAAAGAAAGTAATTCGTCTAATGAGAATAAAATCTTAAGTAGTTTCCCCAGTTAGTTTGAAATCTGATAGCGGTCGCTTTCTCATCGCTCTAGCTGGAAATTTGGTGAAAGGTAGATATTAGGTAGTACAATTAGTGTTCTATCTCACATGTGAATAAAAATAAATAACTAGAAAAAAGCTTTTTGATACTCTATACTTTTGTTATTCTCTTTTTCTCTATATGTCTTTTAAAAAATGAAGGAAATCCCATATTTTCTGGAAGATTACAACATTCCCATATCTCAGCGATTTGATCCCCAATTTTATACATTATTTTGCAATTGCACCTATCTTTTAACTTTTGCAATTTGCCCCAAAAATAGTTCTTACTCGTCATACAAATCTTAGAAGGAGAACATGAAAATAGGGATGTACATAGGTCGGGTTAGTTCGGATATTTTAATTATCAAACCAAATCAATGGTTTCGGGTTTTTAAATCTATAAGTCACCAAAACCAGCAAAATTGGCTTTTTCAATCTTGAATTTTTTCGGGTTTTTCGGATTTTTTCGGGTATTCGGGTTTTTTTTCGGTAAAGTTTTTATAGCACAAAATATGTAACTTGTGTTCCAAATATTTTTTTAATCCTAGTAAGATACAACTATATAATGTATTTTCCAAAAAAATAATACAATAATATGTGATAAGACATAGCATTATACTAAAATATTCAATAACAAAGATAATAAAATCGCATAAAGCAAATAGTGCTAATTAATAAGCCATAATGAAAATGAACATAATCTAAACATAATATATAGGTCATGCTAAAATAACTATAGCTAATAAGTACTATTAATTACATAACTAAGCACTAAAAAAAAAGATAAACTAAGTTATGCGTTTTCATATAAACCAATGTAAATTAAAAAATAGATATCCAACGCTATCGTCATTCCTAGTGTTTGAATTGAAATTCTTTGTTAGCATTAGTATTAATTTGAACTTTGTTTGAGTTACTACATTTATGGATTATAAAATTTATTTACCATTCGAGAATGTTAAGTCCAAATTTGAAATGATATGTTAAAAGATAAAACTGTGAAAAAGTTTAAGATATATTTATAAATTACATTACAATTAATATTTATATGTTAAATATTTTAAAAAATTGTATAAATGTATTACTGGGTTGGTTTGGTTTCAGATTGACTTTTTTTAGTTAAACCAAACCAAACCAAACCAATTATGGTCGGATTTTTCTTTTCTAATACCAAACCAAATCAAACCAGATTACATTGAATTTTTTTTTCCTGGTTTGACTGGGATTATTGGTTTGGTGCAGTTTATCGATTTTTTTTGTACACCCCTACATGAAAATAAGACCCAACATTTCTAATTTCACTACTTTTAAGCCCATATTATCCTCAACGTTTTCTACTTCTGCCCTCCTCCTTTTCCAACATGAATTTGGAAAAAATATGACAATCCGAGGTCCAAATTATAGGTGATGTTTGGGGCCAAAACTTTAATTACAGAATAGGGTGTAATCTCCCAAAAGCACATACATTAGGGATATAAATCACAAAGCCTCCAATTTTCTCTATTTAATGATCTTGTTTCTCCCAACTTAATTAGAAGATAAGGTGAAAGTGATTGGTCGTGGATAAACAATACGATTTCTGTCAGTAATTTCAATTTTCATATCTTCTGTTATTTTTCTTTCTTTCTGGAGAGTGGTGATGGTGGTGGAGTTATGCTGACTATGCTTGTTTGACCATGTCAAAGATAAAGGGAAGCATTGGTTAATTGAGAGGGGACACACACATATAACAATTTATTATATATAATTAATTTAATTTTATCAGTTAAAATTAAAGTAAGAATACTTATGATCTAATTATAATTAAGTAATAATGGTTATATAAACGACACTTGTTTTGTATTTATTGAATTAGGGAAAATATTAGATGCGGGTAAAAGTACCCCACACTCATATTAAACTAGACAAACTATAACATAGAATATCATTTCACGAACATGAGAGGCATGTTCCTATGATCATGAACAAAAGTATGAGTTTGCTTTAAGGAGATAATCATTCAGAATATAGTTTCTTCAATTTCTATAGTACAAAGAAGGAATAATTGAGATCTCCACTAATTTGGCCTCTCTATTGTCTGAAAATAAATTTGGAAAACCAATGGAAAATCAACAAGCACGAATATATCACAAATATTTTAGGGCCCGTTTGGCCCTAAAAAGAGATTCCTTTTTTTTTTTTGATTTCTTTTTTACTTTTTCTTTGGAATTAGTGTTTAGCAATGAAAATTTCAAATTTCACTTGAAGTTAAATTTTGAAAAATTTTTGGAATTTGAAAAACTTCGAAAAGTTATTTTTCAAAATTTTCACTTCAAAACACTCACAAAAACTGAAAAATAGCTCCAAATTGCATTCATGTCTAAACATAATTCTTATTTTTAAATACCATTTTCCACTTGAAAATAAAATTTATTTTTTTCCAGAATTTTACAATTCTTATGTTCAAACGCCCACTTAGTTTTTCAAGAAAATAAAACTTGAAAAAGTCCCCTTTTGCCCCTATAAATATGCACGTAATGCGATGGGCAAAATATTAAAAGTATTCTCATGAAGGAAACTGTTTGATAAAAAAATATGTATCTTGGTTCAAATAATTAAATTTATGTAATTAAGGGTTAAACTTAGTTAACAATAATATTTCTAGATGAAACTTTCAAGGGTGCAATAAACAATAGATGGGTTCGGTCAGATTGTAATGACAACATGTAATAACTGTTCTAAAAAGCATGAGCAATAATGTAACATTCAATAGCAATGAATATCAATAAATGACATTTAAGTAAATAGGAGGAATGATTCACCTGATAAAGGATGAAATAGATAGATTTTCCTACTGATTCACCCGATAAAGGATGAAATAGATAGATATTCCTCCTGACAATGATGAATGACAGACAAATCCTTGAATATTCGAGTTATTCTCGGATCTGATGGAAAAGTATAGAATCATATAAACAAGAATCTTAGTGAAAAGGTGGTGTTTGTAACTTAGCAAGAGAGAGAGAATATTTTTGTCAAAGTGAGTTCTTACAAGTGAATATTACATGCCCCCTATCATTATCTCTTTTTTCTATATATATATATGGGACATGTTCCTAAGAAACCCTAATAGTACAAGTGCAGCGAATATTCACTAGAATATTCCCTTTTAATATCCTATCCTGACAAACGAGCCGTTACAGCTCCTATAATCAATATTCAACCTCGACCTCGACCCTTGTTGGCATCCCGACTACGGCTCTTATCGACATCTCGACTACGGCTTATGTCGACACTTCGGCCAAGGACTTCGCTGCTTCTTGGGTCGTTTCGGCTAATGTCGACTCGAGAATCCTTCCCATAATATTATTTTGGTTTGGGTACTCTAGAGAGAGATTTTGCCTCATATAGTTAGTCCCTCCGCTTATTGAGACCGGCTTCAGGCGGGGTCGATGAGCGGATTTGCTCATTATGATAGAAACAATTGAGTGAGCAGTTTAGGTCGTGGTGGTCATGGTGAATCGGCAACGTGGCCCTATGCGGACCGCCTATTTCAAAACGTCTTGATTTTTCCAATCGGTTTGATGGAGTTGGGCTGTCCATAAATTAAGATGACTTCATGACGTCATTATGACGCGTTTTCCCCATGCGTTACTTCATTTCTCGTGCGCCCTTTAATTGAACCTGCCACTTTGGTTACGGTGCCAGTAATGATGAATCGTTTTTCATTTTGGTGCCCAGGTTCCTATAAATAGATGTGGTAGGATGTAATTTTGAAGTTTTAGACCTTCTACTCCGAAACTCCATATCTCTTTCTTTCTTCTCTATGACTTAACACTTTTTGTTCCAGGGGCTTTCGTTGTTTTCGAACCTTTATTGCTTGATACTCTTTTTCTTTCGATAAAAACATGACTAATGTACCTTCAATGTCTGGTGAGGAAAGTGAGCCGGTCCCTTTAGCGATAGTGCTCCCTCCTTATAAGGGGAATGCTCCTACCGCCGTCGAGGATGGGGGCTAGATAATTACTCGCAATCCTGACACCAGGTCTGATTTCTCGAAGTACCCTGATTAAGGGTGACAAGTGGGCGGGGTCGGGCTCTAAACGGGCCAAACAGGTTGGTCTCGTGGGCCGCGGTCCCGATCTTTAAATAAATATGCTAAATGGTCCCGGGGTAAACGTACTTTTTGTAGGAACCGTCTCGGGACCGGGCCCACGAACTCATGGTCCCGTGCTAAACGGGCAGGGCCTGCGGTCCTGACGAGTTAAATGGGCCCAACGGCTAAGAAGTAAACTTTTATAAAAATTAAATAGAAATTAGAGACAAAAAGATGTTAATTGTGTCCCAATGGGCTAAATAGGCCCAAACCAATGCCTTGTAATTTTATTATAAATTTGTGACCTAATTTTTTAATTGAAATTTAAGGACAAAAATATTATAAAAAGATATTCAAAGCAATGCCTTGTGATTTTATTATAGCAATAAAATACATGACAACATCTTTCTTAGTATTCCTCCCCCCTATGGAATGAGCACAACAAGGTGCTAATATCACCATTGAGAAGAAAAAGGAACTAATCAAGAAGTGCCAAAATACAATTTAAGTAATTTTTTTTTTTTTGGAATAAAGTAAGCAATAGTAGCAACCTCATAATTTTTTCACTATTTTTTTTTATAAAGCAAACAATTGTAGCAAGTATAGAAGAAAATTAGAGAGAGATTTTGATAGATTGATATTGATTTTTTAAGAACATTAAATAATGAGGGAGTATTTATAGTAAAAAATAGAGAAAAAGTGTAATAACAAAAAGTTTGGGGGTTAAAACTAAGTTGGGAGGGAGGAGGAGGGGTTAAATGGCTATATTTTAAATACCCAATGGCTATTTTATTAAACCCCAATGCTCTTCTTTTCAAAAGCCAAATGACTCTTTTTTTTTTAAAAAAAAATATCCGTTAGGCCCGCCAAAGGACCGGTCCGGTCCCCGTCTCTTGGCGGGCCAAACGAGCCAGGTCCTAACAGTTCCAAGCTAAGAACCGGCCAAAACGAGACTGGCACGAGCCCACCTCTAGCGGGCCAAACGGTCCCAGCCCGTTTAGCCCACTTAGCCCGCGGTCTCGGGCCGGTCCCCGGCCCCGCCCAGCCCACTTACCACCTTACCCCTGATGCTGACCTTGGAGCCTTTCGGTCAGTGATGACGAAGAAGGTATTGGGAGAACTTAGGGGTAAGTACGACATCTCCGATCACCTCAAATTAATCCTGGCTGGATGGGATACGGTGCAGGTCCATCGCCCCGGATGTTGCGCCTTCTATGCCTACCCCTTCCAAGTAAGCTACAATCTCCCTCTCCTTCCTCTGGCGGAGGAATTTTGCCATTATTATGATGTCTACCCAGCCCAACTCGCCCCATATGCTTACAAGCTTATAAGGATGCTCACTAAGTTCGCCGAGCTGGCCGGGGTCGAACTCTCACTTCGGCATTTGATACATCTGTTCGCCCCAAGCTTTTATAGGGGGACGATGTTAAATCTTCGCCATCAAGGAGGCAAGTTCTTGGTGGTGAAGATGGACGACAAGGCTAATCACCAATTTTGGCTAAACTACTTCTTCCTCTGGTCGGAAATATTTCGGACTGGGTTAGTCGACTCCTCCCTCACATCGTGGGGATCTGTGAGTAGCCGGGCTTCTTCAAGAGGTTTGGGCTGGCTCCCCTTTCGACTAGTAAGTCCCTTGTTTTGTTGGAGCCTTGGTTTCCTTTCTTTTCGTTTACCTTGCCGACCTCCTGTTTTTCCTGTGTTTTTTCTAGCTTCGGCCAGAGGGCCTTCGAGGAGGTCGAGAGCTCCTGCCCCTTCGTTCCGAAAATGAAAGGCTACTACGTCCTCGACTTCTGCTCCATCTATGACGATGACTATTTCTGTTCGCGCCCCTATCCCTCCTATTGGCGGCGTCTGGTCCTGCTCCTTCCACGGCTGTAGGGACTATGGCCACGGAACCTCAGCCTCTCCCATATATCGTCTTATAGATGAAGATGATGAACTTGAGTCGGGTGAAGGGGATTTGATGCCCCGTAGGAGGAGATCTGTAGATGTCGGTGATGGGGCCGCCCGGGCCCTTGACTTAGTAGCGGGTGACTTTTCACTGCGCGAGACGGCGACCATCGTCATTAGGGATGATGTCGAGATGGAATCCGGGACTCCGAGGTCAGAGGCAGCCGAAGTGGATATTCCTTCTATGGTGGCAGAGAGGAGGCATCGACTTCTTAGCCGGCTTCTTTGCCGATCAATGAGAGAGGTAAAGATGTTGCCGAGGAAGGCGAGGATTCGGGGTAGGACGTTGATGCGGACGACCTGAAGATGATGGAGGAGGGTTTTACCTAGCTTGAGGTAAGGTTAGAGGGGTCTACGAGGACCATTGCGATCCTTATGGATTACGACTTGTTGAAGAACACAGAGAACGTAGTTCCTGCCCTCCGCCCTATTTGTTCCGAGATAGAGGGTGAGAACCTCAAAGAATTAGATGATGTCACCTTGTCGAGGAGCATAGCCGGTCTTGCTCTCAGGGTGAGTGTTTAGTGTTTTGTCCTTCTTTTTTTTGCCTTTGTTAGCAGGGGCATTTTTCATTTATGCCTTCCTTCTTTTTCTTTTTGCAGATTGTGATTTTGGAGATTTAAAGTGCCCATAGGGAGGAGAAGCGTAGGAAAATATTTGGGAGGTTGAAAAACAAATATTTCGAGTACCGCGGCAAGTACTGCAAGTTTCGTAGGCGATTTGGTTCGGGCAGCAATTTGCAGGCACTTCGTGATGAATTGAAGGAGAAGGATGACGAGATGGTGAGAGTCATCGAGAAATGTAGCGTCCTTGAGGGGATGTTGAGGAGTAAATAAGAGAATTTTGAGGTCAGCAGAGCTGTAAAGGCCCAGTACGGTGACCTTCAAGCACAAGTGGTCGAGCTGCAGGCAATTGGAAGAATGCCGACTTCAGATGGAGGTCCTCAATGGTGAAGTTGTCAAGAAAATGGAAGAGTTGGAGAAGGCGGAGGCGGCGCGGTTAGAGGCTCTGAATAAGGCGGAGTCCCTTGAGGTGGTGATTCGAACTCTCTATTCTGAGCGGGAGAATGACTTAACAACGGCCAGGCTCAAGGAAGAACAGCTTGATGAAAGGATCGGGGAGTTGGAAAGAGAGGCCTCTGTTCTCCATGATCGAGTGGTTGCTTTGGAGGCCGAGAAGGCCCAATTACTGGCACAACCGCCCTCTTCCTGTGCATTAGACTTTTCCAACGTTCCTCAGGATTTATATTAGGAGTGGATTCATGCCGGGGCCCAGTTAGATATATTTTGATATTTGCATGCGGCGAGGTTTGTTTCTGATGAAGCCCTTGAAGGTGTTCGTGTGAAGGCCCGCGAAGCTCGACTTGCTCGTGGATATGATCCTGCTACGCCTGAGGCTGGCGAAGGTGACGATGAAGGTATAGATCGACTTGAGGAGGCTGCCTGGTACGATAACGCATATTCGGAGGGTGAAGGCGATGGCGGTGAGGGGGACCAAGATAGCAAGGGCACCAGTGGCCAAGGTGGTGAAGGAGCAGAAGACCATGATGGTGGTGATCAATAGTTTGTTTTCTTCTTCTCTTTTCTTGTAAACTATTGTGTATTTTTGGCGGTGTCTTCATGAGCCTTTGTAAAAGATATTTTAAGTATGAAATGCCAAATTTATTCTCTGCATCTGCTTCTTTTCCTGTGATTTGTTTTCTATGCTTGTATGTTTTTGCTTCTATTGTTTGCACGTTGGAACATGCCCGAGTTCGTCGACTTGTTTGGTTGTGACCTTTCGTTAGATTGCGGCCAAGGGCCGATAGGTGTTTGTTCGAACAAGGTCGCTCATAACTTTTTATTTAAGCTGCTGCTGAGGGCCGGTAGGTGTTAGTTCGAGCGAGGTCGAATTTAACCTGAAGTTAATTACGGCCGAGGGCCGATAGGTGTTAGTTCGAGCGAGGTCGAATGTAACTTGAAGTTAATTATGGCCGAGGGCCGGTAGGTGTTACTTCGAGCGAGGTCGAATGTAACCTGAAGTTAATTACAGCCGAGGGCCGGTAGGTGTTAGTTAGGACAAGGTCGAACATAATCTGAATTTAGTTTATGGCTGAGGGCCGATAGGTGTTAGTTCGAACAAGGTCGAACATAACCTGTATTTAATTATGGCCGAGGACTGATAGGTGTTAGTCGAATAACGTCGAACATAACCTATATTTAATTATGGCCGAGGGCCGATAGATGTTAGTTCGAACAAGGTTGAACATAACCTGAATTTGAGAAAAATGTGATGGTAAGTGTAAAGTTGACATTGTTGCATTTGTTACATACTTGGAGAAATTTACAGATTTTTGGGTGTTGGCTGGCGTTCCAATCCTAGTCCCGGTCTATCTACTCCCTTCATTGGTCGATTTGGAAAATAGTGAGAGGTCGAGTAATGAAATAATAACCACGACCTTGCCTTCTCATACTGCGACGTGGAGTGTTCCCTTCGTCGCCTTGTTAAAAACCTCCTTGAGAAAACCCAACTGGGACAAAACTTAAGTGAGGGAAAAAAGAGTACAACTTGGGGGATGCTTTTTCTCTTAGAAGTTGAAGTATTTGAGGTGGTTGATATTCCAGTTGTTCGGTAGTAGCTTTCCTTCCATTGTTTCCAGTTGAAATGATCCTTTATTTACTTTTGATGTGATTTTGTACGGACCGTTCCAATTTGTTCCTAACTTGCCTTCCCTGGGATGTTTGCTCGCTTGAGTTTTAGCTTTCAGTACGTAGTCCCCGATTTTGAGGGGCCCGACCTTTGCTTTCTTGTTATAATAGCGTTCTGCTTGCTGTTTTTGGGCGATCATTCTTATATATAGGCCATATCTCTTCATTCGTCGACTTCGTCGAGTTTTTGTCTTCTGCTCTCTTTGTTGCTTGTGCCGCTTTCATTGGAGTACCTTAGACTGAGGTCTCCGACCTCGACTGGTATTACTGCCTCGGTTCCATAGACCAAAGTGTGCTCGTTTTCGGAGTTGTTCGGTAGGCCCAGAATACTTCTGGTAGCACTTCCAGCTACAGTCCCTTGGCGTCCTCAAGCTTCTTCTTCATGATGTTTAGTATCGATTTGTTGGAGGACTCTACTTGCCCGTTACCCACGGGTTGGTACGTGGTTGAGAGTATTCTTTTGATATGTCATTTCTCGAAAAATTTGGCAATTTTCTTTCCCGTGAATTGGGCTTCGTTGTCGTAGCTGATTTCTTTGGGAACGCCGAACAGACATATGATGTTTCTCCATATAAAGGTGATTACTTCCTGTTCCCGTATTTGGGAGAATGCTTCTGCTTCCACTCACTTAGATAAATAGTCAGTTAAAACCAAAAGGAATTGTGCGTTACCTCGCCCTACTGGGAGGGGACCCACGATGTCCATTCCCCATTTGATGAACGGCCAAGGTGAGGTGACCTAGTGGAGGTGTTCCCCCACTTGGTGAATAATTGCGGCGAACTTCTGGCATTGCTCGCATCTTTTGACGAAATCTGTGGCCTCCTTTTTCATGGTGGTCCAGTAGTATCCCACCCGTATGAGGCATCTGACAAGTGCTGGATTGCCGGAATGAACCCCATAATGGCCTTCATGGATTTATTCTAGGACACGCCGGGTTTGGTTTGGGCCCAGGAAAATTGCTAAATGGCCCGTAAGTTCTCTTGTACAGGTTGTGTGTAGGATACTGTATCTGGATGCTTGCATTCTCAGTTTCTTGGCCTTTATTTTATCGCCTGGGAGTGTGCTGTCTTGCAAGTATGCGATAATACGATTACGCCAGTCCCAAATTAAGTTAATGGTTCTTACCCCCACTTGTTCTAGCGATGAGTTGAGGAGATATACCACGTTCTTCTCTCCTGTTGTGATGCTTTTTGTGGCTGCGACTAGTTTAGCGAGGCCATCTGCCTTGGCGTTCTGTTCTCGTGGATTTTGGTCGAGCTGGCATTCATCGAACTTGGGTTGCAGCTTGCAGATTTTGGTCTAGTACTTTTGCAATCTTTGTTCCTTGATTTGGAAAGTCCTTATGACTTGGTTGATTACAAGCTGGGAGTCACAGAGTAATCCGTTTTGCCCTGTACTTGAGCGCTAGTCTCAAACCTGCAATGACGGCCTCATACTCGGCCTCGTGTTAGTCATATCTGGGAACCTTATGGATTGGTGAATTACTTCACCTGTTGGGACTTCGAGTACGAGTCCCAGTCCGGACCCTAACGCGTTGGATGCGCCATCGATGTATATGACCCAGACGTCTTGTCTTTGGGCAGAAGTTTGGACGACTTCCTTCTCGACTTCAGGCATTATTTTTACGCTGAAGTCGGCGATGAAGTCAGTGAGCACTTGTGACTTTATCTCCGTTCATGGCTGGTACGTGATATCGTGCTCGCTTAGCTCGATGGCCCATTTGGCCATCCATCCCGATAGCTCGGGTTAATGTAAAATGCTTCTTAGGGGGAAAATCGTGATGACCGAGATGGGGTGACATTGAAAATATAGTCTAAGCTTCCGTGAAGCTACGACTAAGGCCAAAGCCAGTTTCTCGAGGTGCGGGTACCTCGTCTCGGCATCGACTAGTATTTTGCTAATGTAATAGATGGGAGATTGCGTACCTATGTTTTCTCGAATTAGGATTGCTCTTACGGCTACCTCAGATACAGCTAGGTAAACGAGGAGGCGCTCCCCCGGCTATGGTTTTGAAAGCAAGGGCGACGACGACAGGTATGCCTTTAGTTCCCTTAGAGTCTGGACGCACTCCGAAGTCCATTGGAGGCCATTGCCCTTCTTAAGTATGCCAAAGAATTTATGGAACCTATCCGACGACCTCGAGATGAACCTTGATAGGGCGGCGATGCGCCCAGTCAACCTTTGGACCTGTTTTTTGGTAGTCAAAAGTTCGGGTATCCCCTCGATGGCTTTGATTTGGTCAGGGTTGACCTCGATCCCTTGTTGTGATATGAGGAAACCTAGGAACTTTCCTGAGGCTACGTGGAACTCACACTTCTCCGGGTTTAGTTTTATCTATATCGTCTGAGTATGTCAAAAGTTTCTTTCAGATGGTTGATGTGATCTTCTCCCCTTTTGGACTTGACCAGCATGTTGTCTATATATGCTTCCATTGTTTTACCTAGATGATCTTTTAACTTCCTTGTCACCAACCTCTGATAAGTCGCCCCTGCGTTCTTTACTCCAAAGGGCATGATCCTGTAGCAGTACGTTCCTTGGTGGGTGATGAATGTGGTTTTTTCCTGATCTTTCTCTTCCCTGAGGATCTGATTATAGCTTGAGTAAGCGTCCAAGAAGCTTAGTAGCTCATGCCCGATCGTTGCGTCAATCAGTTGGTCGATGTGAGGCAGTGGGAATGAGTCTTTTGGGCATTCTTTGTTCAAGTATGTGAAGTCCACGCACACCCGCCATTTTCCATTCTTCTTTATAATCATTACCACGTTGGCGACCCACTTGGGGTACTTCGACTCCCTGATGGAACCATTTTCTAACAGTTTTTCCAACTCCTCGCCCACTACGTCATTGATTGCGGAGTTGAATTTACGCCTGACTTGCCTCACCGGAGGGTGGAAGAGGTCAACGTTTAATTTGTGCATGGAAAGTTCCTTTGGGATGCCCCGCATATCTGTATGGCTGGAAGCAAACGAATCCGCGTTAGCTTTTGAGAATTGACTGAATTTACCTGGTTCTTGAAGTTTGCAACCGATATAGGCCTTTTTGCTATGGTCGTTGGAATCCAATAGAACGAGGTCGAGGTCTTCTATGGTCGATCCTGCGGCTTCGACTATGTAGGGATCTTTGATGCCTTCCCGATCTCGTCATGCCCGGACCTCTACCCTGCTGATTACTATGCCTCTTTTCTTTGTCCTTCCTTTGTTAGGTGGCCGTGCTATCTAAAAAATTGTGGTATCATTCTGGGGACGTACGCTGCTCTTCTTGTATGCTGAATATTCCCCATGGAGTTGGGAATTTCACGACTTGGTATAAGCTGGAGGGGACAACCTTCATGGGGTGTATCCACGGTCGTCCCACTATGGTGTTGTACGCGGTGTCTTGGTCCATGATATGGAATTTTATTTCCAGAGTCACGCCGCCAGCCAAAACTAGGAGTGTAATTTCCCGGGATGTTCGTTCAACTGCATTGTAAAACCAGTTATCATGATGCAGCGCATTACTATCTCATCCTCGAGTTTCATTTGGGTAAGTACTCGGGGATGGATAATGCACGCGCCGCTCTCTTCATCTATCATAATGTGTTTAATATCAGTATCTAAAATTTACAGAGCGATAAGGAGGGCGTCATTATGAGGAAAAGCCAAACCGTCGGCATTCGACTTGTCGAAGATGATACTTTCTTCGAGTTTGTCATACCATTCGCGGGTGATAGATCGCTTGAGTTTCTGGGTATGGTGAACTTCACGCTATTGATAGAGGCGTCGTCACTGCCGCCAAAAATCATATTGATGGTACGAGCTGGTAAGGGTGGCTTAGGCGGCCTTTTGATGTTCGCGTCCTCTGGCGAAATATGTTCTTCCCCTATCGCTTAGCAGTTCTTTACGGTGTCCCTACCGTAACACGTTCACGACTTCCTCCCTCAGGGCAATGCAGTATTCAGTCTTGTGCCCTCGTTCCTGGTGGAACTCATAGAAGGCATCTGATTTTCTGGTATTAGGGTCCGATCTCATCTTTCGCGTCCACTTCACTTTTGGCTCGAGCTTCTCCAGGGCGTAGACTATCTCTGTAGGTGACACAGAAAAATTGTGAGCAGATAATAAGGGGGCATACCTCTGTCGTTCCGATAAGTTTCCGTCTTTGGTCTGGATGGATCTTCTTCATAGCCGGGGGAAGGGGCGGCGGCTGTTCTGATATATCATTGATGCCGTTCCCAGTTAGGCCACGAAATTGGATGATCTTTTCTGGTATTCTCTCTTTGATCCTTTCTTGATTCTGCTTGTACCGAGGTTAGTCGGTGGGTTGCCCGTTGAGGCCGTCCTTATCTGCACGGACCTCGGCATAATAAACATTGTGGATTTCGTCCCAAGTGGTCGGGAGGTACTTCATCAACCGACTCAACAGTTTCCTCATTGCTCTTGAACCGTCCTTACTCAGCCCGTTCTAAAAAGCTACGGCCGCCATCCCTTCGGACACATTTGGCAAAGTCATCCTTACTCGGTTGAACCAGGCGAGGAAGTCCTTCAGTCATTCTCCCAAAGATTGTTTAATAGCAAATATGTCGTTCGCTCTTGCCTCAACCTTCTTGACTCGTGGGCCGTTACGAACTTGTCAGCTATTTCTTCAAAGGTTTCTATGGAGCATGTTGGTAGCTGTGAATACCAGGTTAATGCCCCCTCTTGTGAGGGTTTTGCCGAACTTCTTCGGCAAGATGGAAGACACCTGTTCTTTGGCGAGGTCGTTGCCTTTTATGGTGGTGATGCAATGAGTCACATGATCTTCAAGGTCGGTTGTGCTGTCATATATCCCGAGGTAGGGCGTCATTTTAAAGGTTTTTGGTATGGAATGCGGTGCTGCATCATCACTTTAGGGCTGCTTGACGAACCGGTCAGCGTCCCTCTTCGGCAGCAACTTAGGAGTGCCTGGTATCTTGTCGACCCTTTCTTGGTGTTCTTTCATTTTATCTCGGGACGCCTTATTTTCATTTTCCATTTCTTCCATCCTTTTTAGGATGGATGCGAGGGCGTTGTCACCTGTGCTATCAATGACATTGTGAGTAATACTTGTCGTTAGAGGAAAAAGCTGGTTGCATTGTTCGTCCGCTTGTTGTATCGTGCAAGTCCTTGCGTTTTTCTTGCCCCGAGCTGACTTGTTGAGGACGCTAGTTAGTGTGTCAGTTAGCTATGCTTCGAGGAGCTTTTTTGCAGTTGGGGGTGTTTCTTCTTCCACAGACGTGGAGGCTCCCTTACTACAAGATTTTGTTATGCTGCAGGGTGGTGACCCATCTCGTCTAGGGGAAGCACCGGGCATCGCACCCTCATCTGCTGTTTCATAACTTTCGTTGATGACGTTCATGAGGTTGGTTGGGAGGTCACTTGTTATTCTTGTCCTTTCTTTTCGGTTACCTTCCATGTTGGGATTCGTGTACACAAAGAAAGGAGATCTTGTTTTGGAGCCGTGCTAGTTGTAGTTCTAGAAGAAACTAAAAGTTTAACTAAGAAATCCCCACAGACAACGCCAAATTGTTTGACAAAAAAATATGTATTTTGGTTCAAATAATTAAATTTATGTAATTAGGGCCTGAACTTAATTAACAATAATATTTCTAGATGAAACTTTCAAGGGTGCAATAAATAATAGATGGGTTCGGTCAGATTGTAATGACAACATGCAATAACTGTTCTAAAAAGCATGAGCAATAATGTAGCATTCAATAGCAATTGTCACGACCCAAAATCCCAACCTGGTCGTGATGGCGCCTCTCTTGGGGACAAGGCAAGCCAAACCATTTCCAACATCGCTAAACATTTCAAACAACACAAAGATAATATAAACACGGTTTAATATTAGTCAACTGCGGAAAATATCATATAGCAATCATCCCGACTACAGCCCTCAGATCGGGGTGTCACAAAGTCATGAGCCACTAGAGAAGTCCTAGTAATAATATAACTATTACATAATCTTAAGTACAATTGTACGAAGGAATCAAACAACAAGAAAATAGTTACGAGGCTGCGGACGCAGGCAACTACCTCGTAGTCTTTGAAGCTCCGGTCCAGTAGTAGTATTCAGTACCTCTGAGAGGGACCGCTAACGCCTGAATCTGCACACAAGGTGCAGGGAGTAAAGTGAGTACTTCCAACTCAGTGAGTAATAAAAGTAAATAAGAACTGAAGGTGAGAAACATACAACCATTAAACAATCCACGTCGAAACAGTACTTCAAATTACATTCCACATCAATCCGTGAAGTAAACCGAAGAATCACAACACCAAAATACAATGTAATGCAATGCAATGCGATGCAATGCCATGAGATGCGATGCAATGCTATGCTATGCAATGCT
The DNA here is from genome assembly GCA_002018475.1 of Nicotiana obtusifolia. Taxonomy (NCBI): domain Eukaryota; kingdom Viridiplantae; phylum Streptophyta; class Magnoliopsida; order Solanales; family Solanaceae; genus Nicotiana; species Nicotiana obtusifolia. The sequence continues at coordinate 138 of MCJB01048458.1, read as the reverse complement.
AGTCATACTAGTCAACACTAGTCATGATCTGTGACGGCATGTCACCCGATCCTCTGGGTACCCGCGCTCGGTGGGTGGTTCCGGCGCAATATATATGTAAATTAGCCATACTAGTCAACACTAGTCATGGCCTGTGAC